>JAABUG020160824.1:0-10047 GCA_011319215.2 Scortechinia acanthostroma | reverse complement strand
GAACCTTCATTGAGTTTCAATTGGCCATATAAATTGCTAGTCGATACGAAACTTTACGGGTATTAGTCATTTCAACATATTAATTCCTGGAGGGGTCTGCGCAGTAACTTAGTATAATAGGGAAATCCCTAATCAGGCTAGCGGCAAATACCTGAATTCAAAAATTCTGGCATGCCACTGTAAATGCAAGGTAATCTCCACTAACACCAGTCATCATCTGTATTTCATCTCGTGACTGCGAGAAATGTCTCACGTCGCTTGTATTTTGGGCTGAATGTCCTGATGAAGATATAGTCTTAGCGAGCATGGAGAGACACCCCGACTTAAACACAGCCCACACGTTTGGTCTGTGCTGATTGGCCGGCACATTTATCCAGATTCAGTCAAGCACAGTGTCCAGCTAAGGTGCTCACAATGCGATATCATTGGCCGATTGAGGGACCCTGAGACTTGTTGCTGTATTCGAAAAATCATGGAATTCTTAGGAAGGTTTCTTGACCAGCGCTTAAATCCGATCCTTCACTTGGCTACTTTGCAAAGAGTATTCCGTACACGGTAGTCTAATGCATGAAGCAAATGCATGAGAGGCACCCCGTATATCCTCCTAATTTGGGACAGAAGTATATGTACTGGTCGTTTTGAACCTATGCAGGTTCCTATTCAGGCTAGTGGTAAATACACTATCTTAGATTGGATCCAGAACTGTGCTACCTCGGAATACCTCACTCCTAACCATTTAGCGCGCAAGGGTTTGTTCACTAGGGCCAGTAGATGCAACCTCGCAATTTCCGAGCCTACCGCCGCCAGACTTCCCTTGGAACGCCGATATCTCCAGACCTCGCCACTTACCCATCGCTCTCTTTGTTGCTGAGATATATTGACAAATGACTTTCGTGGTTCAATGACCGTCAAGATCAGTCGTAAACTGAAGAACGACATAGAGGGTGGAAGACAGACAATGTCAATGACAACAACGACAAGTTCGCTGCCATCAGGCAGCAGTGCACAGTTCTTTCTAGCCTGGGGGATGTCGCGGAGGATCGAGCCCGGGCCGAAGAGGCGGGCATTTCAATCAAGATGCCTGGCCTAGCGCCTGGTTGATCATGCCCCACCTCAAGTGAGCTTCGCCGGACCACCTATATAAAAGGCACTCACGCTAAGCATCGCCAAGCAGCAACCGCTAACGCCAGCCAAGCTTTCCTCCTTCCTATTTGGTAAAGTTGGAAAGCTTCAACATCATCGTCACCATTATGCTCCATGTCCTCAACATACAGCACATCTAAGAGGAATGAGAATTATGATAACTTTTCGCAAGCTCCATGCTCCCTAGACTGAAAATTCTCAAAGTCCGGCAATGCCTACTTCTCCCTCCACTCACAGCTCAGGACGTCCTGCGCAGTTAACCGCTTCTCTGGCTCGAACAACAGCATCGACCGCAGCATATCCACAACAGCGGCTTTCTCTTCTTCATAAAAACCCGGAATTCCAGCCTTCTGTCGTGGGAGTTGAATGTGGGTTTCAAAGCGGTCATTCCAAGACCTGGCCCGTCGATCCTGATTTAGTTTCCTGCTCTCATCAAAATATTCGTGTCTCGCCTCCCATTTCTTCCACCGCCGCAGAGACAAAATTTCCTAGAGTATCAACCTGCTCAGCAGTGATGTCGTCCGGTGTGGCAAATATGTCCCCAAACAAGGGGCGCTGGCCTAGTATTATCCATATAGAACACGCTAGACTCCAGATGTCAGCTGGGAAGGAAAGGTTATGTTCTGGCTCGAATCCGGCTTCAGGCGGAAGAAAGGACAAGGGTGCGTTTGAGCTACACCTATGCTCTATTAATGGTCTGTATGCCTCTCCGAAATCACTCAATAAGACTTTAGATTCAGAGAGGGTAAATTGCTCCGAAGCTTTTCCAAGCCAGATCGGAGGAACGACGCTAGATGGAATGCTAGACTTAAGGGGTTGACCATGAAGCCGAACAACTGGCTCTGGCGCAGGTGAACCGTATGTTTCGTATAGCTGCTCAATTGACAGTTGATCAAAATCTGCCGGGAGACGCAGAAGGACATTGCCGGTGTGGAGATCTGATGTAGGCATTAGCATATGGTTGTGAATCTACACACAATACGAAGACCAACCTCCATGGACGACTCCATTACTGTGAATGTACTCAACAGCTAATACGAGCTGCACGATAATTGAACGAGCTGTCCTGGACTGCAAGATGCGTTTGTATGATGCGTCCTTCGCATCAGACACACTGCACATTGCTAGGGCTGTCACATAGCAAGGGTGGTGGCCATTAGGGCTGTGGAGGACGAATCTGTCTTGAATACAGGGTACCGTTGCCCGGCCTTGGTGATCAAGTGGGGATGAATGGTTGAGATAGTCGAGGACGTCAGCATATCGACTGTTTGACTCGGCCGTTCAGACCTTGACTGCCACGTATTTATTAGTCTGGCAGTCTCAGCACAGCCAGGTGGTTGAATATGCTCCGTAGCCTAGCTCGCAGGCTACTCAGTATCGGGATTGAAGGACATCGCCTATCTTTATAGGGTGATATCCACTCGGCTGGTACTTTTCAAGTCTCTCGACTTCTTACTCCCATCACGGCAGCAAAACGTATGTCAAATTCTCCATTCTTTCCTTACGGATCCTGTCCACACATTAATGTTCGCCTAGGGCGATTTCAGGACCGATAATATCATAGTGAAACGGGATCAGAACAATGCCTCTGTCGTGACTAGGATCATCGACTGGGAGGATAACGGGTTTTATCCAAAGTTCCATGAATGTACTTCATTAACAAGAGCACTGAGCCTGACGGAGGAGAATGACTGGTATTCCTATTTGCCAAGGAGCATTTCGCCTTCGCAGTTTCCTAAATCTTGTACATCGGCTCCGGGAGATCCATGTGAAACCAAGCTAGACTAGTATCTCAGTAACGCTTCACTCTTGTGATGGTCTTTTGTTGTACCCAAACCCGGTGGCACGCTCAGATTACATCCGGGCAATGTGTGTGATAAGCGAGAATTAGGACTGACGGTGAATGAGCCTCACTGATAGCGCTTTATAGGTCTATACCGAAACGGTGCCAAACAAGCAAAGTCATAGCCACCATACCCCCACACAGGAACATTGGATCCAGCCGTTGGACCATATGGATATAGTGAGGTGTCGGTCTGTGGCGGCACAGGCCTTCGAAGTACGGCTGGACATAAACTGGCGAGCAGATGCTCAACCACGCCCCTACCCACGCAAACCCCACCACCTTCTTCCACACTGGCGTGGAGGTGAGCGCCTCGCCAGCACCCGTCTTTCCGCATTTCTCATTGCTCTGCATCGCTTGTTCCTTCCCTTGTTTCTTAGTAATGCGACGCCAGAGTTCCTGCACACCATCCTCGATCATAAACGCGAGGGTGAAACTGCAAAAGAAAAGCAGAGAACCGGACTTGCGCCACGGAACTCCAGAACGAACGTCATTGATGAGATGGAGAACACCAGAGAGCGTGAACACACCGAGGACATGCATATATCTCCCCACATTTCGTCATCCCGAACCCTTTCTCCACGATGGCGGTGGATATGTTGCTAAAGGGCCACCGTAGCCACTGGTGCCAGTATACGCCCCAGAACCGCCGCAGGTCCACGCCTCACGGGCGCATCTAAAGCCAGGAGCCCAGTCAATCGGTTCAGTCATGAGAAGGCGCTGATCAGTCGGTAAAAGCTGTCAACTCATGCGTGAATGGGGAGAATCCACATCAAGGGCCAGACTGCGCGCCACAGCCCCGGCGAGTCCCGGAAGGCGGGGGGGACACGGTCGCACGGTGTATCAGGTTGCATCTTGCTCTGGAAATACAGTATCACCAGGCAGACCATGCCAATGTCCCACAGGGCAATGGTGATCTGCCTAACACAGAAATAGCTGCGGCTTGGATCCTTGGCGCCGTCGAATGACGGAGAAAAAGGAGGTGTGTTTTTCACCTGTCATTTCGTGCGGATGCCCCTATAATTGAACTGCAAGAACAGTCTACTGCAGATTGTTTCTGTTGTGGATCGAGGCTCGATCAAGTAGTAGACAGAGCTTCGTATACGGAATTTATTCCGTATTGAATCAGTTGATTGGAAATCAATCTGATATTCAACCTGTATATAAACCCTCACGCTTTCAGATGAAAATAATAACAATGAACCTTCCTCTGAATCACAACAGTTTCCAGCGTTGTGGAGTGTGGTCTGCGCAGAATCTCCTGTTCCAGGTTCGAAGCGTCGACTTCAACCAGTGTCTAGAGGTTGATTGCATGGCAACCATTCAGGAATGCGTCCATACTAAGGTATGCCGTGATCATCGGGTGGATGGTCAGGAGTGGTGCCAAAGTGCCTTGCACTACTGAAAAGCACAGCAAGGGGATAGGGCCGAGACGCCTAGATAAGGCACCTTTCTTTGTACATGCTATCAAGGTGCCGCAAAGGACGTAGCAGGCCACAATAGCACAGACAGGAAGTGCTCGGACAACAAGCTGTAATGAGAAAGTCGACGTCCTAGTTACGGTTATATGAACTTAAAGTTACCAAATAATCTGTAGGTGGGTCTGGTGAAATGACTAACCTCTGTAGTACGATAGCCCCGGAGGTATTTCCAGAGGCCCAAACCCCCATTTTAGCGCCCGAAAACTCAGTCATCGTCTTTAGTATACGAATCACATCGCTGGCAGCACTCTCAAGCTCGGCGAATGATGGCGCAGACATGGAAACAACGGCTGGTAGATGAGTGGAACAATAATTCACTCACGTCCTGCGGGGGAGGAGAATCGACGATCTTGTACTCGTACGCCTTGGCATTCCAGCTGCGCTTATAATTAGCAGATGTGAAATACGGACAGTACTGGACATACGTATCGTTGACTGTCTTGTAGTCCATCCTGGAGGCCTAAATTCTTTTGTCCTCGTTATCCTGATTGTTCTCTGCCTTCTTCTCAGGTACAGCGGGACCATCCCCCGCTCCGTCGGAAGCCTTTGGGGCCTACATTCAAGCACAAACTTGGAAAAGGTCTCTCAACTGGCTCATTGTTACAGGCTCCGAGGGATGATGGGAGCTCTCTGGAAGGGAAATACCCTTACGTCCACATCTGATATCTTCGGAATCGACCTCACTAGCCTCACAAAACCCAAGAGCATCTGCCGTGTCGAAAGGGTCAGCCTGGCCTCTCGTGTCGGCATCGTTTGACAACAGCCTCTCAAGCTCATCTGCATTAAACTGAGGCGTTGAGGTGCCAAAGGGCGTTGGGGAGCCCATGTATCAGCTTCTCTTTATGTCGCAGCTAAAACAGAAATCAGCGATGTGCCAAGCAAGTAGAAGGCAACAACGTACACTCCAGGAGTTTCCTTCTCCTCCACATTCGAAACCCGGGCGCCTGCCACCAGCCGTTGTCCACCTGTAGCAACCGCGTCTGGAGTCACTTGGCCACCATTCTCTGGTGAAAGATCTTGCGGAATTTCAACATTTCAACATCATCGTCGTTGAGCGTTACTGACGATTTTGGATTTCCTGGGACCATGCAGTCGCTTGCACTGGGTCGCGGCTTCTCTGCAGAGACTGAATATGCTCTCGGGCCGTCGCGAACATGAACGAGGGAATCAGTGGGCTCTTTCAGCTGGAAATCTGCAGCAGGCTCCAAAGGGGTGATGCGGGGGCTGTTTGGGGGTGTCACGCTCCGACTGTCGCGAGGCAGTTGAAGATGGTTGTCCTTCTTGACGCCAACAGACGTTGTTGGCGAGTATCCGGTGGTAGCGATGGAAGACGGAGGGGCCTGAAAGACCTCCAGAAGATCCGTCAGGAGGCTGGCAGTGGCGGAGACAAGAGGAAAGGGGGAGCGCAGCCGCAATTTCCGACGGGCAAAAAAGAGGGGTTTAGTAGTAGCCGTCTGGGCAGATAAATCGACGGCAGCGATCGAATGGCTGTAGAAGATTTGGGAGATTCGGGGGGAGAGAAGAAGTTGGGAGAGAGAATGGTTAGAACAGCGAGGGGACGGTTTTTATATACTGGAGGGCACAATTTTGGGTGGTGGGGGGGGGGGTTGTTTACAAGACGGCATATCGGGAGACCATACCCAAAATGAGAAAACTAACCACAAGAGGGTATTGGCAATCCGATGCACACAGAATCTTGCAGCAGCGGCCCATGTTCCTGAGCAATGACTCAGAAGCATATTACGCTGGCCATGATAACATCCTTATTCCAGGAGGAGCCCGATGAGAAGAGCATCCGCCACTCTGCGACATCGGCGCTGCTTACGTGAATGAGGACGTCCACGCTTATACCTACAAACGGGTTCACCACTTGAGAAGTGGGAGCCGACAGTAGGAGCTTATACGAACGACATTCAATCTGGCATACAACATGGGCTTGCCGTTCTTTCAGAAACCTTTCGCGAAGCGAGGTCCTGATGAAAGCTGGCGCCCCTCTGTAGCTGCTTAAGATAGAGATTTTCAATTTGTTGATTGCTCGCTTTCTTCTGGCGGTAGCACTTGCTGGCTGCCCGCTCGTAACGTTCGAAGAACAGCTCAGGATGTCGGATCAATCCGTCTCCCACAAGACTATAGCAAATTGGGTCGGAACAATCCCTAGAACATTGACCATTGGACTTATTAGTAATTCAACGGGTTTGTAGGTGGTAGACCATAAAGCGCCGTCATTTCGCCCCAGCTTTTACAGTATCCGTCCCAAGTAAGGAATGTAATGGCATAATAACCAAGCAACCACCCATGAAGCTGCTATATTCATCGTACCAACAAGAACAGTGAGGACCAGTGGACCAAAAAGCTTCCAAATTTGAAGCTGAGCACTGTAGCCACATATCCCATCGACGAGTATCTCCACAGCTAGGCTCACTAGAGGATGAACAAGGAATGCAGTGTATGAATACCGGGCTATGAGCGGGCGAAGAGTACTCTGCATTTCCTCGCTCTTAGTATCACTCTTTAGTCCAGTCATCCCATTCCGTACGGAACATAAACGAGGAAGGGAATAACCCAGGTAGATTGGGAAGTCCATATGAGTCACAAAAAACCCAATCAGGCTTGGACCAACCAATGCCAATCCAGCTTCATTCCAGGCTGCGTATAAGAAAGCTGGAAGATTCAGGCCTCCAACCAGCAGCGGTATAAGTTCTTCATCAGACACTGCTACCCCCATCCGCACGGTTAAAACGACAAGACCGAGTCCCATAACCAGTTGGAATACGGTTGACAAACCGAGTTGAAGTTTAGGGCCACATCGGAAAGGAAAGGCGTCGAGTAATAAGACGTCGCCGTATATAACGGACAAACGACCAACGATGTAGGCAAACACGTATTGAGGAAGATATCCAGGTTGAATCGACAGGATTGGAAATGTTGTGCCGATCGGATAGAAGATCCGAATAGTGAAGCTGCTCAAGACGATAAGGAAATAATGCTGTAACAGAGTGGCCTTTGATAGTTTTGCTCGTCCCATACGAGCACTACCTCTAATGGGGTTCGAGGCGTACACCGCCGCAACGATAGAAAGCGTGTCGAAGATGAACAGTAAGACAAGGTACCAAACCGGTCCTTTGATGCCTCTGCCATCCGTCCAAGAATTCTTGTAAATGAGGAGAATCTGCGTGGCCCAGTTGGTCGTCATACTATGTGACTCAAATCCCTCGTATCTGCCACAAACATACTTCAGAACATCCAATGCGGGGTGAAGGAACATTGTATAGAATATTGCCGGAAGCAATATTCTTAAAATCCGTCCTCTTATGAAATGAATCTGCTTTGCCTTCTCTGTTTCCAGCTTTAGTGAGGTTCTGTCAAGGCTGTTCTGAGCAAACCGTCCCGATAGATAGAAGAAAAGCCCCATAAAGAAACTTTGATTGAGCGCATTGAATGCTATTAAGATCAAGGACGATGATGTAGGGAAACACGAGGAGCGCAACGGCCCATGACCCAACCCACCATAGAAGATGGCTGTATGATGGATGATGACAAGGGCTGTGAGAAAAGATCGTAGGTTGTCCAGAGAATGCTCTCTGGCATTAACTCTTTGTGTCCAGTCCGAGTTTTTTTGTGCGGTCGTTTGAACGCCTGTGCTTCATGATTGCGCTTCTCTGCTCGGATTTCAGCGATCTCTTCACAAGCCAAGAGTGGCGCATCTTCTGTCATGATTGGGATCTGATATATCTATATGATCATGATAAAATGCTGCCTGATGACAAATGCTACCAGACGGGCACTTAAAGGGAATGGCTGCAGCCTAGAATTCTCTGGGGCATGGCACCTGACTTTGGCCGCAATGTAGACTAATACGAGATGATGCATCTCTTATTCCGTCGATGAGCCAAAATTATCACAGAGTTAATGGTGTTATGACAGTAGTAAACATAGGAAAGCGCATTACACCCAAACTTCAATTTCCGTTCGCTTATGATGCCTATGAGTAGCACCTTGGGACCATACATGCAAAGGTGCATCCAACTCGCGGATAATTATAGCAAGGGCTTGTCGTTTTATTGAGGTCACTAAGTATTATTTAACAATCCGTGAGTTCATGTTTCGTAGGTTTATAATATTCCAGTCGAATTATGTCCAGAGAAAGTATGAGAAAGCATAAAAACACTGGAGATACCCTCAGCCGAGTAAGAGTACTATCTTTCCGCAGTAATCGTGCAGGGGACTTTTCGGACAGCTGCCTAATTAGGGACGATTAGGGACGATTAGGGACGATTAGGGACGATTTGGGACGATTAGGGATGATTGATTTTGATTATTGATTAATTGATTAATCCATAGACTGTCCCAGCCGCCCTATTGAGTTGAAACCCTGGGTTGAGGTACAAGTGTGATCGGGACGATTGGGGACGATTGGGGACGATTGGGGACGATTGGGGACGATTGGGGACGATTGAGGATTGATTGATTGATTGATTTATTCATAGACTGTCCCAGCCGCCCAATTAGCAGCTAATGCAGCGCGTGACTATAAGTACAGGTGTCCCCGCCCTCGCTTTCAGTAACCAAGCCGTTCATTGCACGAATGACTTCTCCGTCCGCTCCAGTGAGTTACATCCCAACTCGTAGTCATTATTTATTTATTTATTTATTTATTTATTCATAGACTGTCCCAGCCGCCCTATCGGCAGCTATGCAGCAGCGTACAACTATAAATACAGGAGTCTCCGCCCTTCGCTTCCGGAAATCAAGTCGCTCGTGCCTGAGTTACTCCCTCCTTCTGCTCCCGGCAGTTGTACCGTATTGATAGTCAATCTGGTTGTTCTGTGTCTCTGACTTGTCAGGCCTTTCCTGGCCCTTCTCAGCTTCTGTTTACTGATGATGCACTCGCGTGCTAATGATATTGGAGTACTGTGGACGGGATCGCATGGAACTGTCCTAGAAGCCCCGTCCTCAAGATCATCTTTGCTGCTTGTACCGCCATTGACGAGCTACAGAGGATGCGTTTGATGTCTACGCATGGAGACTTGCCTGCCCACATTCGGTGTCGTTCCTCTACCCAGTTTCGGCATTCTAGGAGGACGTGCCGTACGGTCTGCGGTCCGCAGCCGCATTGGCATTTGTCGGTGTCGGACTTATTGATGGCGTGAAGATAGGCCCGTAGGCCAATCTTGCCTGTGCGCATCTGCGTGATTGTCGAACTGATTGCTCTGTGTATTTTCAGGTGTGTATCGAGGATCGCCTTCCCTGGCCGAGCTCCGAGTCGGAAGAGGTCCCTGCCGTGCTTCGCATTCTCCCAAGCGGCCTCCCACTCAAGTTTCATCGTTTGGCGGATGGCAGATTTCGTGGTTGCAATCAACGTTCGTATCGAGTCCGGTTGTTCGGTGGTTGGGGTGGGGTTGGCGGCTTCCTTTGCCAGTCGGTCGGCTTCTTCGTTCCCTGGAACCCCGACGTGTGCTGGGATCCAGCGAAACCCCACTTCCCATCCTAGTTGCCGGAGCCTGTCCAGCACTTGTATGGCTTCGACGAGGATATACTGCCCCGATGGATGTTTGGGGTTCCTTATCGCCTGGATGGCGG
>JAABUG020160713.1:0-10066 GCA_011319215.2 Scortechinia acanthostroma | reverse complement strand
TGCTTCTATCTTCCAGATTCTGGGATCGGAGTAAATAGTTAGTGGATAGATTATAAATAAACGGCCGTTTCTGAGGACCATAGTCAGTTTCCGATCTATTGTCAAAGACATTTGTAAGATAGACTATCGAAGTATTTTTATATGCCGGTATGGATCCTAAAATCGAATCAGCTACTTCATCCACATCAGTTATCGTTACCGACTGAATTGAGAATTTAAACTGCCTTGGTATATTCACTTGAATATCTGAAGTGTCAAATCCATTACAATAAATACTAAAATGGGCTTTTGACGAATCGAAAAAGATAAGAATACATTCGAGTGACAATGGGTTCGTAATCCTAGGAAATGAGAGCACCTCCTTAATGTAGTTTAATAGGGTTGTCTTACCTACGCCATTTTCACCGACTATACCCTTACAAGTATGTATTACAGGGCCGTAGAAATTTGGAAGAAAAAATGGACTCTCTTTGACGATAAGAGTTTTCTTTCCTGGCAAGAAATCAATTTGAAATTGATTGGAAAGATTAAAGCCCTGATCAGATAAATTTCTGTAAGATCTTACGAAGATATAGGAGAATTGCATTTGTCATTTAGTTCTCTTGCACTTTAACATACTCTAATTCTTGACTTAGTCGATAGAAGGCATTACCAGATCTACCGCATCAACTTAAGGGCATAACTTGAATCGGTATGGCATTATTATCTAAAACCAGCCTTATGGTGAATGTAGAAATTAGTCAACAACTTTTCAATTTTGTATTAAAATTTCGTTGGGATTGCGAGCCGAAAAAGGGCGAACGTAGGCCTCCGGAGAGAGCCCGCGAGCGGGAGGTAGGGTATGAGCCGGGAGCCGAGGAACGAGGCGGAGGCGAATAACGAGCGAAGTGGGCAGCCGGTTTCGGCCATTTTGCGCGTCGGTTGGTGCCCACGTAGCGAGCAAGGGACGGCGTGCTTTTTGTTTCCCGTGGCTGAATAAGAGACGGCTGTCCTATTTTTAGGCGCTACGTTGATAGGAGACGTTACAAAAAGCATGACGGCCCGCAGCCCGGACGACCAGCGCGGCGAGCACAACAAGGGCGGCGGGTGGATGTAAGGTTACTGAGTGAGAGACGACGGAGCGAACGAAATGGAGCGCAGTGAAGTGACCCGTAAAAATAAAAAAATGAACGGAGCGGAATGTAGAGAGCGTAGGAGGAACGAAGGAAGTTACCTTACAGACACAGGAGCCGCCGTGAGGACTGACGCGGCTATCCGCAAAAAGCATGACAGCCTGGCCCGCCTCGGGCCACCCCTGGCGTGCGTACTGTGCTGCCTCCAATGCTGATATATGGGTATTCCCCGTCTGTGCCCCCTTCGCCTATAAATGGGTATCGGCAGCACTGTATGCACGGGCTGGCGTGATTTTTTGCAGCAAGGAAGGCCGAACTCCGCTTGACCGCGCACGCTGATAAGAGACGAAACGTTGTATGTCGACCGAAACGCTCCTCGAAATTTTCGATCCCAAAGTTGAAAGCTTGTGCAAGGACTTTTCCGCATTTTGCCGTCGTTTCATTAAGTTTGTCCCGCTGTGGCAAGCAACAACGTCAATGTTCAACATTCAAACGGCTGCTTATGTCTTTCACATCGAGATTTTGTCAGGAATACTGATTCATCCACAGTCGGAAGCGCCGGCGCTGCAAACAATAGTCAATGGTGTGGCGCTTTTGACGGATCACTACGTGATTGAATGCCATCACCACCTCGAGATTGAGCGGAGTATTATTTCTAAGAATAAGAGAATCAAGCTCGTCGTCGGCCCCTAGCAAGTTGGGCAATTCTCTATTACTACCGCATGAATGGTCGCAGCCAAGAAGATCAGTTTAAAACTATCAACGAGCTACGCCAATATTTTTACAAGCGCAAGCACAGAGCAGCATTAGTCGGTTACGTAGTCGGAAAAAATATTAGACCAAACAGAAAGGAAAAGGATATAGCAGACGCACGGCTCTGTTTTTGGTTCAGCAAGGCCGCACCTGGTCGGCCCGAAAAATATTTTAAGTTTTTCGGGGATGTTTTTGAAATGGTGCAGTATTTCAAATGCCAGCCAATCCTTGCTGAATGCGTTAGGTACAAGGAAGTATATTACTTCAGGTCAACAGCAATAGATGTCAGCCTTTTTCTATCTTTACACTATGTCATCACTTGAATACGATCAACTTCCGGAAGATGAACGCGCAGAGCTCGTATTTACCGATGGGAAGTTCGTGGCCGAAATTGCAGAGTACTATGGCTGTAAAGTCATTCTATATTCGTTGTATGATTTTTGGGTAGAGGGATTTTACAATTTGAATGATGATAACATCATCGAAGCGATTCGCCGTGCTGGACCTGCCGATTTAAAAAAGTATTTGAACCGGATTAAGATAGCTGCTTTTGATTAAAGAGCTGATGTCCGAACACTAGCTGAAGACATTAGTAATATTCAACTCCGCAGATTCCTCAACTACCTTTGTAATAAATTCGTCATAGTTCATACCGTTTAACTCATACATAGATATTATCGGCAATGACACTTTAACATTCTTCATGAATTGAATGGATAAAACTTCATTCGTAATGAATAGGGAATACACACTAAAATCTGTCAGATCTAAAGAATAAGTTGTCTCAATCAATTGCTTATGCTCTAGAATCCAGCTGTGTCGCAAAAGATGCTTTGCAATGTATCCTTTTTTTACTCTTATGTATTTCTCCACTTCTTCAGCCATTTCCCTAACGTTTCTTGATGGCTCAGTCCTTTTGCATTCAATTGAAAGGAGTACCTTTTTCTTAGAATCAATTAGCAAAATATCTATGTCGCCTATGTCCAGATTATGTTTCAGACGACCCTTTGGTTTTATACCAACCTCTTCTTCAATTAGGGCCTCGCTAATTTCCCGCATCCTTCTAACCGCTTTATTCTGTAGCCGAACTCGTCTTTGCTGAGAGACTTTACTTATACTACTTTCAAGCTTACTTTTCTCAGGCGCTTTATAACGCCCCGAGAAAATCAGATCACTAAGAAAATTCCAAGCTTGATCGCAGGTACGAGGGCTCCATAAAAAGACTGGGTCATCCGCGAAATCATAATAGTCTACAAAAATTAATGGCTTTTGGAGATATGATAGTCTTCTATTATACCGCCATGGAGAAATATCGTTACTATTAAAACCAATAGGAACCGTCTCTACTCGACCACGATTTTTCAGCGAAAGAAAAGAAAATATCGAATCAATCTCTTCGTCAGAAAAGTGTTCGTCAAAGCTTTCTTTTATCATGTCCTTTAATTCACTTACTCTCATTTTTTGAACGGGCGTTTCCTGTCTAAATCCCGCCTCGCACAGTAACTTCAATACGCCACCAAGCTTAGGGAGTGAAACGCCGAATTGTTCCTCGAATGCGATGTTCAGTGACTCAGGAACATCAATTCTTTTTTCAGCCTTCCGCGAAAACTTAAGTTGGGACTGATGCAGAAATTCCCGCGCCTTGGCTTCATGAAAGCTTTGAAAAAAATCTTCCTTGATTGCCCGGGAATTTGTCCCTATTCGCCCAGACGGCAAAACACTCAACTCAACATCAAACAATTCGTCTGAGATGATGGAGCCTTGATTTCCCCAAAAGATCACGAGCGTCATTATTGACACAATTTCATCCATTATTTCGGTAGAGATTTTTCCCGATCCCTTCGATGGTTCAGCTGCCAGGTGCTCAATGATACATCTTACGGCGAGAGTGGCCTCGTCAGAGCGCGCCATCTCAGTCTGAATTGCATTTACAATATTTTCGCTTTCTTTAAAGCATAGCATCCGCGTAGGTGTTTTGACTCTCCTTAACCCATTTGCATTAATGAGCGATTCGTAGTTCTCCATAAATTTGATCAGCAACTCCAAAGAATTATAATTCGATAGTACGCTCCGTAACCTCGGCAGAAGCACATTCAAAACTATATTCTTGCACAGATCTACTTTATCAGATTTATCTTTTAATTTACCTCGCGGTGGACATTTGTCTTTCAGCATTGGAATAATTTCATCGAGGAGCATTTGTTCAGGCGCGTCTTGTGGAAATCTAGGGCTCTTCAAAAACCTCGGATCTAACGCAGCATCATTTTCAGTATCTAAAAGAAGAATCATTTTCTTTAAACCGAAAGGTGCGTGCTTTTCCAATAGAAAATTAACGCGTTCTTCTGTCAATGTGTTAGGTAAACTATTCCGGTCCAAAAGGGCAGAAAAACCGTATAGGATATTTTTTACCAAGACTCGCTCGCCCGCATTATCAGGCGCACCGATGTAAGAGTCAATCTCGGACGGTATATATAGATTAATTTCCGAAGGCGTAACATCAAGTGATATTTTAGTTGCAAGAAGTGGATCTTTCGAATTCCATCTTTTGCCGTTGCTACCTAGTTTGTCTTCGTAATCAAAAATGAAATCAACAGCCCTTTGGCGAACTGGCTTTAAATCTTCATAAATATCGTTGAGTAATTGATTTATCCAATAGCATATGGCTTCCGAAAACTCCCAATATACATTACGACGATCACTCATCTCCTCAATTCCTTTTTTTGTCTTAACCCAAAAATCGAAGGGAAAATTTGGAAGAAGGAAGTCCATCCCGAAAGGTCTATTGTCCTTATTCGCATATCTCACAATGTAATCACCCGATTTAATCACTGGCAAAAGAACTGGATGATCAAAATCTGGATGATGATAATACGCTACAATTTCGTCAGTTTTAACAACACCATCTTTAACAATATCGAATCCCTCACCAGGAGGAACTATAAGAAATGTAGGCAGTTGTTCATCATTCAAATAAAACGACTCTCCTCTACTCCTGTAAAATGATATTAAATCTAAAAAACTAACAAATGGAGCAATATCAACACGCTTCCGAAAATCTCGTTTATATTTTTCAAAATACCACAGCTCCATTCTGTCATGTTTGCCACTCCTAGCCCACATTAAGAACTTGTAGGCTGATGTCATCTCCGAAAGATGATCCTGATTTAGATGAGACTTTATCATATAGTATCTACCGATTGAACTATATAATTGAAGCTCCATTATTTTATAGGCAACGAATTGATTATGGATATCCGTCAATATTTCTTTCAAGTCCGCGTCCGATCGAGATATATTCGTCATAGGATCGGAATGGCAAATCGTCTCAGCGCTATAAGCATGACCTTCATCATATGTAAGCGACATCAAGACCAATTTATCTGAATCGATTTGATAGAGTAAATATTTACTTGGATTGTCTTGTTTTGACTTAAACTCGAAATTCACCTTTCTCCATCCACAACGTCTAAATTCAAACTTCAGTTCTGACAATACCGAGGTGTGAAACAATTGTATTAGTCTATCGGTGCATCCGAATTTGGTAGACTGAGCCCATGTAAAGTGAACGAGTGAAATCACTATATTAGTTGGACCTACTACGATTATCCCATCGTCTGTTTCCACCAATACTTTTCTCAGGATTGGATTTCGTTCCCCGTTTATAGCGATATTAGACATTGCAATATCATCTTTTCGAAGGATGAACGGATTAAGAATTGCTATATCCATACCCATCATTTGGCAATATTGCTTGACCCATTCTTTTTCAAACAAAAGCGCTTGCTTGCACCTACTTAAATCTTCTGAAAATGAAATCTCATTTGGTGACTCTGCATAAAGCCCGGTCATATTTCTTTTATGACCAGTGCGCAGAGCAATCCTATCCGAAAGTTTAAGTAAGAGATGAAATGAATTTATGATGATTTGAGCAAACTCGACTGGGAATAGTTCTTGGTGAAAGGAGATTACTTTGGCAAGCGTGTTCAAAGTAAAAGCACCTTGTTCAAAGTTTCCCCCATAGACGACGTTATTACCTGTCGTAAAAGACACGTTCTCCGTAAACATATTCTCCGGCGGATCTTCTAGATAATGATGGGGTAAATGCTTTATGAAAATTTTGTCTAGTTCAATTGGATTTACTCCTGTATCGGAACCAGGATGGCTTGCTAAAGCCTCGCTAGTCAAATAGTCAATTCGTAAATTTTTTCCATGGTTTGCGGGATTTAGAGACAGTGCAGCGATTGTAGTAACCAAATCAATCGTATGAAATCTACTAAAGTAGCTACGGAAGTCAAAGCTCTTATTCTCCTCTGTATCAAAAAATGATTCATTATCAATACAACAATTCTTAAATTTCTTGCCGCTCCCGCATGGGCACTTATCATTCCTGCCTACCTTTTTATTCATATACGTGTTAGCTTAACAATTGATGACCGTAATGTCGTTTCGTAAAAGAATTGTTTCTTCCGCTTTGCATCTAGCAGATATTTATATAACCTCTAATAGACCAGATCACCAGCACGACCACACAAAATTAAGAAGCTCTCTATCACACTTATATCGCCACGTGTCCATATGGCGATCTGGTTTTCAGGGCCAGTTAATTTGAAAATCAAGATTTAATGTTGGTTCTGATAACGGTTCACATTTTCAAAGTATTCATCTAAATCCTGGATCGTAAGAAGGATCTCGGCTACCGCCCCAGAATGAAGGTTACCTTCTAAGCCGATACGAGGGCGAAGACTGTCACGCAAAGCATTTAAGTGCACGGTATATCTGATTTTGTACATGTAATTCAATTTCTTGTATAAGTAAACCCTATCACCATTGAAGCGCTCGAGTAGCGTCTTTGCAAGCTCGAATTCCGACAAAAAGTACAAAGCCTTATTTAACTGAAATGCCAAGCTCTTTTCCTGGTTAGGCGCCGTAAACAACTCAGCGAGCTTAATTATTTCAACAACAGTTGTTTCGATCTGAATGGCATTATCTTCAAGAGATTTTATTTGATCTATAATATTTTGAGAATCCCCTTGATCCTGTAAAAGTCGATTAGCACGCACCTGTTCACGAAATGTGACAAAGACAAGAATTGCTGCTAGTCCATTAATAAATGGAGATGTTATTCCGCCAATTGTATCGCCTATTTGACCAGTGCTGGAGTAATTGAACCTTTGCCAAAAAATGGGAAGAGTAAGCACCAAGGGGGCTAAAATAATAAGTAACACGATAATTAGGATAAGGTAACCGGTTCGAAGATTTTGCATTATGAATCGTTTTTGTTCTTTTGCGATTGGAATACTCTTAAATAAAATGTCACGAATTCAATTGACGAATAGACAGTGAGATGAGTATATGCTTGGTCTAGTTCCTTGAAATTTAGATCGTGCCCGTGTCCACTGCCAAATCTATTTCTCACTTCAGTTACCCCGTGCACAATGTTTGCCAGACCGCCCACAATCATATGTACCGATTGACGTAGCTTTTCATCCTCCGTATCGCCAACAAAATTCATAACTTTATTGGTTTCTTTTACGAGCCGTGGTAAATCCCAATTAACATCAGGCACCATGCCATTGTGACTGAGAATCCCCTTGCAACAAACCTCAATTAATTCTTTTGCCGTACCAATTGCTAAATGAGGTGCCTTGTCAATATTATCTTTTAAAACTTGGATTTTAGACGTCACATACTGATTATCACTCAGTAACTTAATCACATCAACCGTTTTCGATTCGATTTTCTCATCATCATCGTCTCTTAAATAGGGTTTCCATTGTATGCTATACATAGCACGGCCAGATGCTTCGGTGTACTCGCTGATGGCCTTTTCAATTGTTTCTACAATTTTCGATTTAGTAGAGTCCATTTCATGAAATCGTCTTACTGGAACAAATACAATCATATCATACAGTTCAGTATCATAATCGTCATTCAATCCAGACACCAAATCTTTAAAGCGATTTTCCACGATACAGCCATCTAAGAATTTGGCCGCATCCAGTTCATTATTCTCTCGAAGATATTTCTGAATCGCTGCTGTGAATGTATCCATATGTAACTATAGCCGGATATTCTGTACGCCCTTGGGCGATTATCAAATTACGTAATTTACTACTATCGAGGTAAGCAACAAAGTCTAAACAGTACAATCATCATTATCGACGTTTATCAATGCTTTCATGCCTAAAATGAAATAGATTAAACATTTCCCGCATGCGGCTACGAACGCGTGGACCATAGGAGTCTTCGATTTCAGTGGCGGAGAGGTTGGTGGTGAGGTGGGTGACCATGTCGTTGGATATATAATGATCATAGCGGGAGATGATGATTTCGGCCAGGACGTTGCATTCATTGCCGTAATATTTCAGGGCTTGTTCGGCGCCGAGGTCGTCGAAGCAGTAGGTGCGGGGGCCAGCGGTGTTGTAGGATAGTCGGCTGTAGCGGTGGATTACTTCGTAACCGTCCTGGATAAAGTCGAAGCTGACCTCGCGGGTGGGCTTGAGGATGAAGTTTCGCTCGGGGGGTGCTACGAGCTTCATGAGCATCATGAGGGATGTCTTCCCGCAGCCGATGGGTCCAGTCAACGCAATGCCTTTGGTGAGATCTATACCGAGCTCGGCGGCCTTCGGTTGGTCGGCGAGGAAGTATATGAGTAAACGGTAGATGATCGGGTGGTCCTCTTCGAAGATCTGGAAGTGCGGTCCGAACTGGTCCTGGCCGCGCTTGGTGAGCTGCTGTAGGCACCAGGTGAAGGAATACGGACCGATGGGATCTTGCATCATGATTTTAGCTTTTAGGTTTGATCTGTCCGCCCCGGCAGCGGGTCCCCGGAATTGGGGACCGCTGAGGAACAGGTGGGCTTAGAAGGGCTCAGCGTAGTTCTTGGGACCGGTGTTGAGCTTACCGGGCTTGGGTTGGTTGCTTTGCCGTGAGGCAAACAAGGGGGCATTGGAGATCCAGTTGCGGGCTGCAGCGCGCCAGTCTCTCATGGGGGCCTTGCCGCCTACTTTCCATCCGTTGGACTGGTAGTGGTCGTAGAACCTCTGGGCTTCGGCCGCGGTGGATTTCTTTTCTTGGAAGTACAGCATGATTTCTTTAAGGGAATCTGGCAGAGCTCCAGTCGCCCCCCGGCCCCCTTTACTTGTTGGACGAGTATTTTTTGCGTCCGGCGTCGGGGTTGTCCCGCTATCAAAAATTGAATCTGAATGATCGGTTGTGCCATAATCGTTTGTAATGTTTGAAGTGTTTGTACTGTTTGGAGTGTTTATAGAAGGGCTCACCGGTTTTTCACCGGTTGAATTGGCTGTCTTCTTACTAGTCTTACCATCTGTTTTATCAGCAGTCTTACCACCTGTTTTATCGAATCTGAACAAGTGAACTTTGCTTCCTATCGAGGCGCTGTGCGACGGGAGGTATCGAATATATCCCCACTCGTGCAGCTGCTTCATACACTTTTGGTAGGTGTTAACCGATCCTATCCTGGATGATCGCAGAACCTCGTCGCGGCTGATGGTGACGGGGTTCCGGAAGCGATTACGGTTCCAGGCGAGAAACAGTGCGACATAAAGGCTAATGTGAAAAGAGGTGATTCGGTTGTCCTCGGCGAAACGATCTATCGCTCCGCAGAAGTGCTTGATGAAATTCACCAAGGGCGTTAGGCGCTTTTTGGTGTGCGTACTCGTCTTGCTCTAAATGCTACAGCTGGCACCTTCGCCTCCGGTTCTTGCTCTACGGGATAGCCATCGATGAGTTTGTGATCATTCAGAAGCTTCTGAATGTCTTCTGACTGGTAGAACATGATGCCCCCTATTTTGGTATAGGGCAGCTTGCCGTTCAGGCGAAGCTGTTGCAATGTGCCGGTGGAGATGCGAAGCAGCCGGCGTACCTCGTGTGATTTGAGCCATTTGCCCTGGGGGTTGCTTTGCTCCTGGATTAAAAGTTTTGAGAGTTTTGTGAGAAGCTGGTCCGCGAATGCGTCCAGATCCTCGACGGTGACAATGTTTGCTACCATACGATTTAGTTTGTTTTGATGGTAGCAAATGAAGGGAAGAAGCCATGGCGGCGTGAGTGGTAAAGGGCTGGTAAAATTCTACCAGCCCTCTGCTAAATCAATGATTATGAGTATGTTCACTAATAATACTTTTTCAATTTTTCTGTTTTTGATCCTGCACTCCTGTTTTTATTTCTTCCCTTTTAGCTCT
>JAABUG020160602.1:0-10135 GCA_011319215.2 Scortechinia acanthostroma | reverse complement strand
GGCATCACGTTGGCGACGAGCTCATAATCGCTATGGCACAGTACCTGCAGCATCACGTGCGAGCCCATGACCACGTGGTGCGGCTCGGTGGCAACGAGTTCGTGATTCTGTTGACTCAGCTCACGCATGTCCATGAGGCGATCGCGATTGCCGAGCGAATCGTTCAGCGCGCGCCGACGTACGAAATCGTGCATGGCGAGCATCGGGTCTTCACCACGCTCAGTGTCGGTGTCGCGTTTAGTTCCCCGGGTACCCAGGATGCCGAAGCATTCGTACGTGATGCAGGGAACGCGCTCACCCGTGCCAAGGCGAAGGGCAAAGCGCGCTTTGAGGTGTTCGACCACAGTATGAGCACCCAGGCACTCGCGCGGTTAGAGTTGGAGCAGGATCTGCGGCAGGCGCTCGCACATAACGAGCTCCATGTCTACTACCAACCGATCGTCACACTTGATGAGCAGCACCTCATGAAGGTCGAGGCGCTCATTCGTTGGCACCATCCCGCGCGTGGGGTAGTATCGCCAGCTGCGTTTATTCCCATCGCTGAAGAGACTGGGCTGATCATTCCGATCGGCAGCTGGGTGCTGGCACAGGCGTGCGCCCAGGTCCAGGCGTGGAATGCGGCCGCTCATTTCCCGAGGCCGTTGCGCCTCACGGTTAATCTCTCGGCGCGCCAATTCCAGCACGCCGACCTGCTCACGACCATCACGGACACACTCCGCACGACGGGACTGCCGCCACACGCGCTCACGCTTGAAGTGACCGAGAGCGTCGCCATGACCGACCCCACCTTCACGGCCGCCACATTGGTGCAACTCAAGCAGCTCGGCCTGCAAATAGCGATCGATGACTTTGGTACGGGCTATTCCAGCCTCAGCTATCTCAAGCGGTTTCCGCTCGATACGCTCAAGATCGACCGCTCCTTCGTGGCCGGCCTACCACACGACACGGATGACATGGCGATCGTGCGCGCAATTATCACCCTCGCTCAATCACTGCGCATGAAGGTCGTCGCGGAGGGGATCGAGACCAATGCGCAGCGCCAGGAGTTGCTGGCAATGGGATGCATGTTAGGTCAAGGGTTCTACTTCGCCCGGCCGCTTCCCCCCGCTGCATTAGCGGATCAGTTTGCGGCTCAGCCCGTGTTAGACTTTGCGGTGTAACTGCGGCGTGCGTATACGAAGGCGCAGGCAGTGGTGCGAAAGGATTGCACGCCACGGCAGAAATGGTTTAAGAAAGTCGTTGCTCGATACAGCAGCGCGTAGTGACCAAGGAACGACGTAAGATATGCATCCTGCATGTGCAGCTGAAGGTGGCGAATATGTTGATGATCGTATGCTTTATCGACGTCTGCACATCATCAGCGGCGAAGCGTACACGGATCGCAGCAGCAGTCGGCCGCGTCCTGGTGGGCCGTCATGCAGAATGGATGGAACAGCAGGCGCAACGTGTGCGCGGGCAGCTGCGAACAGCTGCCCGCGCACATCCGCATTCCACACCCGCACGATCGCTGGTGGCGGGCGCACCGGCCCTCCCCGCAGTGACGACCCGACTGATACCAGCAATGGTGTGTGTGGCAGTTCGCGTGGATCGTTGTGCCACGCGTAGCGGGAGCGCTGGAGCGTACGCAGCGCTGACCGCTGCGTGCGGATCACGATCGCCCAAAAGCACCGACAGCGTTACAGGTATGGATGGATGCCGGACTGGCGTTTGATGTGGTGGGCGGTCGCGGCGTGTCGTGCGCGCGGAACTGTGCTGCACAGACGCTATCTTTTTGAATGGACATAACTATTTCGCATGGTGCGATGTACTGCGCCAAGTGCCACTCCACCCACTGTGCACTGCCGTGCCTGCGCTACGGCCGTAGGGAACGCGATGGTTTGGGCGGGGCGTCTATGACACCAGACCGTCGGGAGTACCCAGCGGGCGCATGAGCGGCTATCGTGCGCCTGAACAGGAACAGCCGCCGCTTCAGCGGCAAACATGCGTGCAGCGTCTGTCGCATCCTTGTCAGGTGCGTGTCCCGTTGATTGCGTGCGCAATGGAGCGCTTGACCACCAACTGCATCCATCTGTTGTGTGTCCGTGCGGATCCCATGAAACCTCGGATCAACGTAGATGCACACCTGTGCGTCGGAATGGGTCGAATGGTTTGTTGTATGCGCGGCACGACGATCGACAGCGCGCTATATGTCGGATGGCGTGGCGGTAGGAGCATGCACACCTGCTTTCGTGCGCAGCAGGATGAACACCGGCCAGACGCCTCTGGAATGCGTGATGGCCTGCTCAGCACTGCCAGCGCGGCGATGCTGGCACGCCAACAACCGTCAGCGTGGCTTCCTCTGCGTTCGTGTGAGTGCGTAGGCGATGCCAGCTTGGAGCGTACCACGGGTTATCAGTCCCGTTAAGCTGACTCCTAAGCCCACCAACGCCTGGGCAACTTCAGGACGGATGCCAGTCAGAATCGTTTGCGCACCCAGCAAGGTGACCGCGCTCGCGGCATGCAACAATACATCGGCGACGTGGGTATCCACCAGCGGCACACCGGTGATGTCGATGATCGCGATGTCCGCATGGTGGGAACTCACGCCAGTGAGCAAGGCCGCCATGATGTGCTCGGCTCGGACGGCGTCGATACTTCCAATCAGCGGCATGACCACCGCGTGATCGCTGATCGGGATGAGTAGCGTCGAGAGCTCGGCAAGTGCCGCCGCCTGCGCGCGAATGGTCGCGTCGGCCGCAAGCCGCTGTTCCAGTGCTCGTTCAGCCTGTTCTTGCGCCGAGATGTCGCGGAAGGTCGTTACGCGCGTCGCCTCACCATGGTACAGAATCATCTTGCCCCAGCACTCTGCCAGAAAGGTGCTCTCGTCCAGACGGCGCATACGTACACGGTATGGCAATGGATCGCCAGCCTGAATATGCGCGGTCACCGTTGCGACATCTTCTGCGATCACCGTATCGGTCGCGCGCATGCTAATCAGCGTTGCCCGATCACAAGCCATCATGGTTGCCAGTTGCTCGTTGACGTCCAGGATGATGCCTGCACGACTCAGTGCCGCACCCTCCCGCGAGTTTTCCGTCAGCGCGATATAGCGCGCGGTCTCATCGCGTAATGCGTCGAGCTGTGCCTGTTGATCGGCGCAGCGACGTTCCAAATCAGCAATCCACAACCGAAGGGCATCGTCACTTGCTGGCTGCGTGGTCGGCGGCTGATGATTGCTCATGAGGATCTTCTCTCATATGCCTATTTGGTACCGCTGCTCACGCGCCGCGCAGTGTGCACGGCGCGTGAGCAGATCGCATTATTCCTGGGCTGGGTCATATTCGACCACGTCCTCGGCGAGGCCTTGGCGAATCTGAATGTAAGAGCACGGCGTATCCCGCGTCAGCGTCTGGTGAATGACGCCTTTGCCAACATAGATAAAATCGCCCGGCCCAGCTTCGTAGTGTTCGCGCAAGCCTGGCCCAATGCGTATATCAACCTGACCGCTCAGAATAACGATGGTGGTCTCGCACCCATTGTGCCAGTGTGGTGTGGTGGCCGTGTGCGGGGGGATCAGCCCGCGGCCAATATGCACATCGTGGAAGCCACTGTTCTGCGAGTCAATCGCCCAATTGCGCTGAAAGCCATGCTTCCCATATTCGCTTGGTGCATCAGGTCGCGTAATAAAAAACCCGTGGTGTGTCATCGTGCACGATCCTCACTTGGTGGCAAGTACAATCATGTCTTCTGCAGTATCCGTCAGCAGCGCACCGTCCCAATCGCCATAGCCCACAACGCTGCGGAATCCTGCGTCGCGGCACCAGCCAGCGAACTCATCAAAGGTGTACACGCGCACCGAGTAGGGCGTCAGTGCTTCTTCTTTCCCATCCTGGTGCAGCAGCATCCAGCTGCCTTCAATGCGCTTGCTTTCAGCATCGTAGGAGTCAATGATCCGCAGCTTCTTGCCGGTGGGCAGCTGGCGCTCCTCGTGCATTTTGTAGCGGCCAGCCGCGATGCGGGGGATATGTACATCGGTATGCATGAGAAACGTGCCGCCGGGCTTCAGCGCATGGTAGAAGCGGTCCAGCACCGCACGGTTCTCGGCATCAGTGGCGAAAAAGCCGAACGAGTAGAACATATTGATCACGGCGTCAAACGTGTTGCCGAACGTCAACGCGCGCATGTCGTGTTGCACGAAGCGGAGGTTCGCGTACGCCGCGCCGTTCGCGTGTGCCACCGCCAGTTCCTCACCATTGATATAGACGCCAACCACGTCAACGCCGCGCCGCGCCAATTCGATACTATGGCTGCCGTACCACATGGGCAGTCAAGGAGTGTGGCGCCGGTGCGCAGCCTGAGCAGGTGTGCGACCCCGTCAGCCTCAGCATGGGTGCGCTCAGTCAAGTGTTGCGGTGTGTCACGGTAGCCTTCGATCGAGTTGTCGCCTTCCATGTAGCGGCGGCCGAAAAACCCTGCGTGTTCCATCCACCAGTCTGGCGGAGCGTGCGTTGTTGTCGTCATCGTGTGCTCCTTTCACGGCAAGCCATGTCCTCACTGTTCCCCCGACCGGATGCTGCCGTTCCTGTCGGTAGCGCAACTATAGCATTTGAGCCGCATGAATGCCGCGCAGAATTGATGACAATTCAGCAGCAACTTCGAGTACCGTGCGTTTGGACGCAGCCCACGCACTGGGCGATACCTGTCACGTTGTACGGACGGGTGCGTCGTTGACGGATGAACGATGCCATGGATGCGTTGTGTAACCCGTGCTACACCCAATTGATCAGTGTTTTCAGGTTAGCCATTCCACCAATGTGAGCGCTGGGCGTATGGTGCCACACATACGACACCTTTGAGTTGACATAAATAATACATGATTGGCCTATCTGCCGCCTCCGTCGCTCGCTGTGATCCGCCCTGCATACGCTGTGGTGAGGTGGACGCAGGTCCGTACTTGCCTCTTCTTGTGCGTGGATCATGACACATTAAAGCGCGCCAAGCACAGCGCCAGCGCGCTTTGGTGTCGTAATAGGTTGTATGTCGCCAAGCTCATTTGGTGCCATGGTGCGCCGTGCATCTCAGACCACACGACAAAGCTCCTGCGCTGGGCGGAGGACTAGCCGTGGATGCTCTGTGCCAGCGCATCCGTAATCGCGCTTTGAAGTGTTGCGCGGAATGTCGTGTCGGTCAGTTGGAGTCCCAGGCTTATCAATGTCTGGGCAACCTCTGGTCGCATACCAGTGATCATGACCTTTGCGCCCAATAAGCGCACGGCCTGCGCCGCCGCCATCAAAATATTTGCGACATTCGTATCAACGATCGGTAATCCTGTGATGTCAACAATAGCGACTGTTGCCTGCTGTGCGGCAACACCATGCAGGAGCGTTTCGATAATCCGTTGCGCGCGATGCGCATCCATCGTTCCAATGAGTGGCATCAAGAGCACCTGATTCGTTATGGGAATGAGTGGTGTGGAAAGTTCCGCAATCAGTGCAGCTTGCATCCGTACCTGGTCGCTTTGGGCTGCCGCAAGTTGGTCCGTCACGCGCTGGATTTCGGTGGTGAAGGCGTGTTGTTCTATGCGCGTGCGCTCCGTGCGCAGACGCTCAATTTCGGTCACAATCGTCGCATCCGACGGATAGATGGTGAACTCGACCATGCTGTGTGGTGCATCAAGCGGGCCAATCTGTTCATCGGCCCAGCACGTTGTTCCAAAGGCGTGTGAGAAAATGCCAATGATCTTTCCTTGCAGAAAAGGGCATCCCCATTGTGCCTGCTGACCGTGCTGCATCTGTAATTCCCACGGATTATGAATAATGACGGATGCCCGTTGGGTCTGTGCATCATAGGCAGGTAACGTAAAATGCCCCCACCCGGCCGTGGCCACCGCCCGGCCCCAGGCGAGAAATCCCTCTTCAAACGTCGATCCGAGCGTTGTCACCATCGCATGATAATCTGCGTCTGTGCCACGACTCGCACTTTCGGCAACTAAGAGGCGAAAGAGGGGAATGCCAACTTCATCGGCAAGCGGACGCAGCATATGGATGAGCGATGGGTTCAACCAAAAGAGCACGGAGGGCAAGCCAAAAAAGTTGAGTTGTCCCTGATCAAACTGCCAGTCGAACGATGCGCGCTGGAGCGTCACCGTATACGTATTGGGGTCCTGATTATCTCCCATCATGCCACTCTCCTGTGCCGCGGTATTCGCATCCTACGGCTGGCGCCGTCGCGTATTTTGCGCACATGCTACCAAGCGGGTGCGACAGCATACATAGCGAATAAGGAACAATCAGGGGCAGAAAGCGCAACAATGTATAGCTTGACTCATGGATGAGCGTCCCGCTTTCTCCTGTCGTTGCAAGCGGATGTGCCGCAGCATTGCTCGGCCTGCCTTCCATGCCCAAGCGCACGACGACGGTCTATCAGGGAACCAATGGGGACGACCAGCGAGCAATAGAGAGGGTGCAAGAAAGAACACACATCCCGGCAGAATGACGAGAGCGGATCGTGCGGTGATACAAGCAATAATAAACCACAAAGTGATCGGTATCGATGTGGCGCAACAAGGGGGATGTGACAAGTTGGGTCGGTCAGATCAGGCCACGATGCTCGATACCTCAACGTGCCAAGAGAACCAGAACTCCGTGGCACGCGTCATAGCTGCCTCGTTGTTCCTCTGCATCCAACGGTTTCCGTGAAGCGGTGGGAGTGACGGCAAGCGGCTGTTCTGCGGCGGACGTGCGTCCGTAAGGACGTCGTATGCGTGTACCAGGACATACCGTATTCACGGATCAGGCGGCGACGTGCGCTCCGTGGAGCGGCGGCTGACACGACCGCTATGGAGCGTTCGTCGCTTAGTCGGTGCAAACTATCGTGTAAAGCTTATTCCAGTAATAACACCTGTGGATTGGTGACGATGGCGCGGTGCGCCTCCGGTGACAAGCCGTGCCGCCGCGTGGCGACTAGGCTCTGCATCGTGATCAGTATGCGCAAAAAGCTGGTATGATGGGTCACGATGGGTATCGATTGGATTGTGTTGCTTCACTTGGTGCCGATGATGGAACAGTTTGGAACATACTTTCCCCCCAGCGGTGATCCGCCGCATCCGTTGCCACCCTTTGCCGCATGCCGGGATCTCCTGCCCGCGCCCATCTATACTGCAGCGCCTGATTGGGTTGCCATGTACTGGCATGCCTGGGAGCTAGCCTTCCGCCATTTTCATGACCCTGCCCGTGGAAGTGGTTTCGTCGCACCGTTTATCGATGCAGCATTCAATCAGAGCATCTTTCTCTGGGACACCTGCTTCATGACGCTGTTTTGCCGGTATGCGCATCCTCTAGTTCCGGCGATCGGATCACTCGACAACTTTTATGCCAAGCAGCACGAGGATGGGGAAATATGCCGCGAAATCACCCGCCAGACCGGGAGCGATTATCGCGCCTGGGTGAATACGGAGAGAGCTGCGCTGTTCAGTCGCTGGGGCTGGGGCAACGTGCGGGAACATAAGGAGCGGCGCGCAGTGGTGTACCACGGACGTGACATCCCGCAGCCACCACCGCAACTTACTCTGGAAGGCTTGAATCATCCGCTCCTGGCCTGGGCCGAAGTGGAGAGCTTTCGGGTAACCGGCGATCACGCGCGCTTGACCCGCGTCTGGGAGCCGTTGATCCGCTACTACGCCGCGTTACAGCGGTATCTGCGCCAGGGCAATGGCTTATACATGACCGACTGGGCCAGCATGGACAATTCGGCGCGGAATCCGTACCTGACAGCTGGCGGAACGGCCGTCGATATCTCGGCAGAAATGGTGCTGTTCGCTCGCAACCTGGCAGAAATCGCCGCCGTGCTCGGGAAGCTCGATGCTGCGGCGCGCTTTGCACGCGAGGCGGATGCGCTCGCCACGCTGATCAACGCACAGATGTGGAATCCGGAGCGCCAGTTTTACTTTGATGTGACGCTGGATGGGCATTGGTGTCCGGTGAAAACGATCGCCGCGTTCTGGACCTTGCTGGCGCGCGTGGCAGCTCCCCATCAGGTGACGGCGTTAGCTGCCGAGCTGACGAATCCCCGCACCTTCAAGCGCCTGCATCATGTGCCATCACTGGCGGCGGATGAGCCGGCCTATGATTCAGCTGGCGGCTATTGGAACGGAGCGGTCTGGCCGCCAACCACGACGATGGTCGTTCGCGGGCTCGAGGCGAACGGCTACGCCGATCTGGCACGGGAGATTGCCCGCAACCATCTTCGCATCGTCGCCGAAGTATGGCGCAACACAGGAACCCTGTGGGAAAACTATGCTGCTGATGCCATGGAACCAGGCAACCGTGCCAAGCCAGATTTTGTGGGCTGGAGCGGTCTCGGCCCGATCATGTATCTGCTCGAATATGTCATCGGATTGCAAGCGGACGCCGCGCAGAACACATTGCGCTGGCGGCTGGATGACGCCGCACGGGTCTCCGCGCCAATAGGGTGCCAGCGGTTTCGCTTCAATGGGCACACAGTCGATCTGGTTGCTCAGCCGGGGAGTGGCCCGGCAACACGCACCGCCATCCATGTCTACTCCAGCGGCGCGTTTCGGCTCCAGATCATCACGGGTGGTGTCGCGCAAACGTTCGCTGTCGGTGTCGGTACGAACGCGTTCACCGTCACACGCTAGTACAGCGGCGCAACCACTATGGACCACGCAGATCACCGGTCGAGGTGCCCCAGCACCCAATAATGCACCCAATGACCGTGCTCGCTGTTTTTGGATAGAGGTCTGCACCCGGTTGCATATCCCACGCAGTGTGGGAGCCGCCGAGTAGCTAATGTTATTATACGTACATCTTCGTGTTGAACAGCGCTGGAGCGAGACATGTCTCCACCAGTTGCTGTCCCACCGCCCTTCCCGCCCGCCATGCCGTCGCTGTACGGCGGTGTGTTGGCCACGCACGCGCGGCAGGCCGGGTGGGGCGCGCGTGGGCGCGGGTGAGTAGCGGGTGCGGAACGCTAGCGGGGTCTTAAACCTTGCGCTTGCAACGTCACCATTGCTACTGCTTTGGAGCGAGAACTGACAGGGTTTGTAAGCTTGCTGCTGGGACGGATTAGTGCTCTATTCAATGTTACTAAGCAGTGTACGTATCGTTAGCGTACGGCGCTCCACAAGTCTGTGTGAAGATATATAATGTACCATTGCCGCCTCTTGCCAGCAGTGGGGTATTCGGGAGCTGGCGCTGTTCGGCTCGGTGCTGCGGCCCGACTTTTCCGCAGCAAGCGACATCGACGTACTGGTGCAGTTCCGCGACGAGGTTCGCTATTCTTTGTTCGATTTGGTGCGGATGAGCGATGCGCTTGTGGCGCTGGTGGGACGTACTGTTGACATCATTGACCGTGTTGCCCTTGAGCACGACCCGAACGCTCTGCGGCGTGATCACATTCTCGAAGCTGCCCAGGTAATCTATGTGGCGTGATGATGCGTTACTACTCGACATGCTGCTGGCCGCACGTCAGCTCATCCGGTTCACCCAAGACATGGACGAGCATGCGTTCTAGGCGCATGATCTCGTCCAAAGCGCTGTTATGCGCGACTTGCAGGTGCTTGGTGCAGCGGCGCGGATGATCACCGACGAACCGAAGATGTTGTACCCACAGGTTCCGTGGCGCATCATGGCTGGCATGCGCAATCGCCTGATCCACGCATACTTCGCGATTCGGGTTGATGTGGTGTGGACGACGATCCAGCGAGATATTCCACCGCTTGTGGCGCACCGTGCGGCGCTTGTTCCGCCAGAACACACCAATGAAGACGACCGTCCTTGATGGCGCTAGATGGCAGGCGTTCCCACGGAGTGAGAGGAGATAGCTATGACACACCACAACGCATTGGTCCTTTCCGTGATGCTCGCGGTTCCTGATACGCCCGCCGCCGTGACGTGGTACCAACGTGCCCTCGGCGCCCGGCTCTTGTGGAGCCTGGGGAGCGTCGCTGGGCTCGACATTGCCGGTGCCCCCTTCTTCCTGGGCGAGCCGGTGCAGGTGGCCAGCCCCGGTCATGCGCGCAGCCTGGGCATCGGCATGGTGTTCCAGCACTTCCAGCTCTTCGAGACGCTGACAGTCGTGCAGAACGTGGCGCTGGCCCTGCCGGGCCGGCCCGACCTGCACGACCTGGCGCAGCGCA
>JAABUG020160491.1:0-10151 GCA_011319215.2 Scortechinia acanthostroma | reverse complement strand
CAAATTGATGAATAACCCGCTTCAGGCGACTTTCAGTCGCTCCCAATGCTTCCGCCTTTAGGCGGTAGTCGTTTACTCTATAACCCATCAAGAAAATGGTAGTGGTCAAATGGTAAGTTGCGAGATTAACCCCTAACCCCAGCCCTTCCCCCGTGCACAGGGGAAGGGAGCAAATACAGGATTTTCTTAGTAATATTTACTCTATAACCCATCAAGAAAATTATAGCACAAAAGTTCTCGTTTGATGGTTCGAGTTTTATAACCTAAGGCGATGATCCAACAGACCATGATTTTGAACGTGGTGGTGTTTGAATGAACGCGGCATAATTCGGTCTTTCTCATTTTTGGGTGTGTAAAAAAGGTGTCTTTATGCCCCACGCTTACATCGCTGGCCCGTTGTTTAACGAAGGCGAACGTTGGTTTGACGAACAGATCGAGCGGATTGCCGCCGAAGCCGGCTTCACAACTTTCCTGCCGCATCGAGATGGCAAGGAAGGCAAGATCAAGAGTGAGGCCAATATTCGGGCGATTTTCACTGAGGATGCGAAGGCTATCGAGCAAGCGGATATGGTGATCGCCAACCTCAACGGCATCACCACCGATGATGGGACGTCGTGGGAGATTGGCTACGCTTACGGTAAAGGCAAGCACATCGTCGGGGTGTATACCGATTGGCGCTTGCAGTTTAAGTTTCAGGTGGTGAACTTGATGATCGAGTGTTCGCTCAACCGGTTGGTGCGGTCGTTGGATGAGTTGAAGGCGTATTTGGGGGAATATCAGATGCACCCCTAACCCCAGCCCTTCCCCCGAAGTATAAGGGGAAGGGAGCAAGATAAGGTTTTGGAGGTTAAGCAAAAATCCTCACCCCCTAACCCCCTCCTAGCTACCTTGCGCTACGCTCAGTCACTAGTCGCCATTTCATGGCAGAGGGGAACAAATCCTTGTTTTGAGTGAGCAAGTTTTTATCCTTTTAAAAGTGTCGTCTCCTGAAATAGTAACAGGGAGGGAATAAGTTTGCCTCGCATGAGGCTAAAGCCGTCATGCTAACCACCAGACAAGTGGACTGAAGGCACTTCGAAAAAGGGCATTTGAGGTTTGCAAACGCGGAAGGCACGCTACGCAGATGGCGTCCCTACAGGAAACGTGTTTGGCGTAAACACGTATCGGATAAGACTCCTGAAGCTTTAACAAAGGTCTCGGACTTCAAAGCGTTTGTATTTGTCGTTATACTGCTAGAAACAATCATCGGGAAACAGTGTATGCGTGATGTGGTGATTATTGGCGGCGGCCTGAGTGGATTAGCAGCCGCGCGCGAATTACAGCGTCTTGTGATTCCCTACCGCCTGATCGAAGTGAAGAAGCGGCTGGGTGGGAGTATTGTCAGCGAGCAGCGTGAGGGCTTCACGTTGGATGGTGGCCCGTTCGCCTTCCAGCGTGGGGAGGATTGGTCGTTCCTCAAAGATTTGGGTTTAGAGGACGCGTTGTGTCCGGTGTATGACAGCCACAAGCGCGATCTGGTGGCGTTTAAGAACGGCAGCCAAGCGGTGATTGATGCACTGGCGCAGGGCTTAACCGGGACGGCTATTCACCGGATGGCGGTGAGCAGCCTCGGCACCTTGGATGGTAACTTTACGCTGTGCCTCGAAAATGGGTTGATGTGGGAAGCCGCGGCGTTGATTGTGGCTGCACCTGCGCGGCATGTGGAGCGCATGTTCCGCACGCTTGTTCCCGAATTCAGCCAAAAGCTGATGACCTACAACTACGATACGATTACCCGCGTCTCAATCGGCTATAAAAAGGGCGATATGCCAGTGCCGCCGCGCTTCCCGTGGGATGTGGCGCTGCCGTTTTACTCGTGGACGGATGATCCGAGCCGCGTGCCAGACGAGCATATCCTGCTGCACGTGGGTGTGCGGATGCTGCCGAAGATCGCCAAAGCAGAGGATATCTTGAACGAACTGCATCGCGAGATGAAAGCCTCCGGCCAGCCGGTTGTCAGCCGCGTTGATTTCTGGGAAGATGCCGATCCGCTGCCACCGCATATGCCACAATTCACTGAGAAAATGACCGTACTCCGAAATCTGCTGCCGCCGGGGATTGGTCTTGCAGGCAGCGATTATGACGGGCTGGAATTTGCCAAGCGTATTCTCGCAGGGCAACGAGCCGCGCAGCAAGTCGGGGATTATCTACGTTCATGACTGATTGGAAAACCGAGTATCCGCATCTGTTTAACATCACTTACCGCGAACCGATCCGGATGGTGTTTGAACTCTGGGACAAGCCGCCGCAAGATGATTTGATTAGCAATGTCAATCTCGTGCCGTACATTGGCGACCGCTGGCTGATTATTCAGGTGGATAATACCCTGTGGGAACTGCCCGGTGGCACACGCGAACCGGATGAACCGTTTGCCAATACACTCCAACGCGAACTGCTGGAAGAAGCCGGCGTACGAATGAAAAGTGTCTATTCGTTGGGCGCGTGGCATTGTCATTCGACTGCGCCGCGCCCTTACCGGCCACACCTGCCGCACCCCGATTTTTACCGCTACGTCAGCTACGGCGAAGTGGAAATTGTCGGCGAACCGCTTAATCCGAGCGACGCCGAACAAGTAACCCTCGTTGAATTGGTCTCCCTCGAAGAAGCCATTCGCCGCTACAAATCCATCGGGCGGGATGATTTCGCTGAACTCTACGCGCTGGCGGCCTTCATCCGAAGACAAGCGGCCTAAACACGCGACGGATTCTTCAGTTCATCCAAGACCGAACGAGCGATACGGAAGCCACTGCTATCCCGCGCGGCTGGCAACTTGCCTGCGTCAATCAAGCGCATAATTTCATCGGTGCTGACACCCATATAGGCAGCGGCTTCTTTGACCGAGAGCACATTGGCGACTTTGGTAGGCTGCGGACGCGCAGGCATAAAGCTCTCCAACGGATGACGCTGTTGGTTCGAGCGCTGCTGCTGCTGCTGCGACTTGGGACGTGAGGCATTGGACGATGAGGACTGCGAGGATTTGCCGTGCCGTTCGTTCTGAATGTCACCCAAGACGCCGGGAAGATGTGGCGCATTCGGTGGGTCGGCAATCAAGATATAGGCCACGACAACCGCGATAATCATCATAATCAATTGCAGGATCGAGATGAGGGCGAGGGCGGATGACGATGAGCCTTCGTCAAAGAGGATGCTAAAGGCAAAGCTCAAGAGGACGTATCCAGCGGCGGGCAGCATTAACACCGCGCCAGCTGCTTTGACATGCCGCCCTTCGGTTTGGATCGAGCCGAAGTTGAAGCGACCTTGCCAGAACAGGAACACGCCGATGCACAAGAGTGCGACGAGCATAATACTCATAAGAGAGACCTTTCGCTTTTAGGCGCATTATAACCAACAAATGTAAAAGCCGTATGGGACAATCGCGGACGTTCACATGATCTTCAGGTTCAGGTGAGCGTCTATAAGCGTGTTCGGTTGGTTTGGCTGAGGGGTATAAAGCAGGTGTTTGAAGAACCCCCACCCTAACCCTCCCCCGCAAGCGATGGAGGGAATAATACGGGAGGGTCACAGACCCTCCCCTACGAGGGAAATCCGTATTCAATAGTGAAGCAGCGTAATCCCGCCCCTACGAAAATAAAATGTTGGGTTGGGAAATGTGTGTTTCGTATCACAGATGAGTAATGTTTCAAATCGCCGTTCAAGCGCGAGTCCACGTGTTGGGGCGAAGTTGGATTGTGGATTACAATAAGCACACTTAGTCACGGTCACGTCTGTTATAGAGATGCGTCCGGCTGTTGGCTGGACGGCATCCGCTTTATCCAAGGAGCAGATTAATTATGACAACCACTGCCGAAATTGTGAAAAATAATAAGGAGCATACCCTCGCCAGTTGGTCGGTGCAGAACGCGTGGAACCCGACTGCGGTTGACCATGCGGAGGGCGTTTACTTCTGGGATAGCGATGGCAAGCGCTATATTGATTGGTCGTCGCAACTGGTGAACGTCAACATCGGGCACAGCCATCCGTATGTGGTGAAGGCCATTCAAGATCAGATTGGCAAGATCGGTTACATCCAACCCAGTATGGCGACGGAATCACGCGGTCGTCTGGGCGAGATGCTATCGGAGATTACCCCCGGCCACTTGAGCAAATCCTTCTTCACCAATGGTGGTACGGACGCCATCGAAAATGCGATCAAAATCGCGCGGATGTTCACGGGTAAGCAGAAAATTTTGACGCGTTATCGTTCATTCCACGGGGCGACCTTTGGCGCAGCAACAGCCGGTGGTGATCCACGTCGTCATGGACACGGCCCCGGCGTGCCAGACATCTTACACTTCCCTGATCCCTATGCGTATCGCAGCCCTGTTTACAACGGGCGGACGCAGGAAGAGGGCGACCTCATCATGGCGGACTTGCTAGAGGAGCAAATCATCCTCGAAGATCCCAAGTTGTGCGCGGCAATCTTGATCGAAGGTTACAGCGGAACGAGCGGCATTATCCAGCCGACGGAAGCCTACTGGAATCGCCTGTACCAGATGTGCCAGAAGTACGGCATGCTGCTGATCGTGGATGAAGTCATGAGCGGCTTCGGACGCACCGGTGAGTGGTTCGGCGTGGATAATTATCCGAATGTGCAGCCGGATATTATCGCGACGGCTAAGGGTATCACCAGCGGTTATGTGCCCTTGGGTGCGACGATTGTGAGCGAAGAGATCGCTAAATACTTCGATGACCACATGTTCTCGATGGGCTTGACCTACAGCGCGCATCCGTTAGCGATGGCTGCGGGTGTAGCCAACATCGAGGTTTACCGCAACGAAAATCTGATCGAGAACAGCCGTGAGATGGGTAAGGTGCTGCGTCGTGGTTTGAACGACTTGGCAGAGAAGCACAGCATCATCGGTGATATTCGTGGAACGGGTTTGCATCAGGTGATCGAACTGGTCAAGAACCGTGAGACACGCGAGTCATTGTCCCCCGCGCCTGCGCCGTTCACCGAGCCGCTGCAAATCGTCTACAAGACGCTGCGCGATGAAGGCATGAGCACCTTCGTCCGTTGGAATATGATTTTCAACTGCCCGCCATTGACTGTGACCGAGGCGCAACTCAAGGAAGGTCTAGACATCATTGACCATGCGCTGACGAAGGTCGACAAATATTACGAGGGATAGTTTAGGCAAAGGATGGCGTAACAGCGCTTCACGAATCGAGGTGGAGAAAGAACCCCCACCCTAACCCTCCCCCGCAAGCGATGGAGGGAACAAGGCGGGAGCACACACAGGTGCTCCCCTACGCTCATGTACCTTTGAGGTTTTAAGCGTTGTCCATTCGAAAGGCAGCAGATATCTGCTGCCTTTTTGATTCCGGGTGCTTATAGGATTGTAATGTTCTAAAGGATGTTTCCGGGAAACGTATGCTTTAGTTAGTAATAGGCGGTTACGCTATTTGCTTTCCCTTATTCAAATCCTCACCCCCACCCCCTCTCCATTGCATGGAGAAGGGAGCAAAGCATGCGAGGAAAAATGAGATGAAGGTTTTAACTAGCGTAACGGCTTTAGACGACCGATCGACAGATGTGAGGGTGCGTGGTGCTGAATAGATTATCCGCTGCAAAATATTGGCTGGCTCTGGTGCTGATCTCGCTGGTGCTATCGGTGTGGCATTTTGGCCCGCTGCGAGGCACTTTGCCTGCCTTGTTGACTACGGTTGGCATCCAAGTTTATCTGCTCGGCACCTTATCCGCGCGGACGTTGGGGCTATTCCGGCGACCGGAAACGGTTGTCATCCGCGTCGTGTGGATTGCGGCGTGCGGTTTAGGCATTAGTATCGTCATCGGGGCGATTTGCCGCTTGCTGTTGATTCCGCTGTCGATTTATCTCGTCGGACTGCACCTGCTGATGATTGTGCTGTGTTTTGTTCCAGCACATATCCGACCGATCAAGCCGATTAGCCGACAAGTGCTGCCATTTTATGCACTATTGGGTGTAATCTGTGTGATCTTTGTGGTCGTGGGCTGGCAGCGAAATCACCTGCGCTTCAGCGGCTATCCTGACCAGACGTATCCGGTGTCATTGGCCGATTGGATGATCCATCGCTCGCGACCCGAACCGCTGGCTTACCGGAGTATCGCTCAAACAGATGTGGTGGGGTATTGGGCCAGCGATGGTTTGACTTATGTGTATGCCTCTTGGGGATGGTCGAGCGGCGCATCATCAGCCGAGATCATCTGGTATGTGCTGACGCCATTGTTTGTGTGGCTGGTGCCGCTGGCGCACTTCGCCGTGGCTTATCGCGTCACCAAACGAACCGATACAGCAGCGTGGGCAACGGGCATCACGCTCATTTTTGCGCTAACCACCATCAATTCGCCGTCGCTGCTGGGTGGAGCGTGGATGTATGGGCAAGAGGCGGCCTTTCATCTGACGACGTTACGTTATTTTTCGGCTGCGCTGTTGCTGCCGTTGGCGTTGTTCGTTTTCTTCAACTGTTTACGCGCGTCCCACATCCGCAATTATCTGATGACGGGGATTATCATTCTGGCGCTGGCCTTGATCCATCCGCGCCAATTCTTGGTGGTGTTCGCAGGCTTATACGCGGTGCTGGGCTTGCGCTGGATTGTGAAGCCGTCGAAGAAGCGCTTGCTGCGGTTGTTGCCTGTGGCTTTGGTGATGCTGCCCGCGCTGATGGTTCCGGTTATCCAATATATGTTCCAACTCAAAAGCCAGATCACGCCGGATATCGTTTCAGATTTAGCGGGTGCAGCCAGCATCTCACAGCAGATCATCGAGCCAAGTATGCTGCTGTTTCATCCCTTTGTGATATTAGCGGTTGTGTTTAGCGTGATCGCGGTTATTCAGCTGCGGCGAAGTCTAGCGGCGCAATATATCGTGGGGACGGTTGGCGTGATGCTGATCCTGTCCTACGTGACACCAATATTCAATATCATCCTGCGCTTGCTCGGTTCGTACTACGGTATTCACTTCGTATTCGAGTTGTTTTACATCCTGCCCATCGGACTGATTTTGGGTATCGCGATTAGTTACGCGCTGGATTGGTTGGAACAGCGCGTACGGCTGCATCAAGTGACTGTGAACAGCTTCCTTGCTGGGGGATTCGTCGCAGTAGCGTTCATCACGCTGGCTGAGCCGTTTCCGATCCCGCAGAGCGCTCGCGACCAGATTAACGCGCTTGATCAGATGCAGGCGATCCGCGATATTCGCCCGTTTGATGAACAACTGCTGACGCGGTTAGCTGGCTTGCCGATTACAGGCGAACGGGTGGTGTATCTGACGCCCAACCGCATCGCTAATTTTGTGATCGAGAGTGTGCCAGCGGCTTTCGTCACCGGCGGTAGAGAGCAGGACAATCCGGGCTACGCGGGAACCGAGCGCTTTTACAGTGCCAATACACCGTGGTTGGATGCGGATGACATCGCGTTTATGCAGAAGTACAACGTCAGTTATCTTGTGCTGCCTGCCGAGAGTACGCGTATTCCCCAACTGGATATGCAACCGGAGCGCTTCCAGCTTTTAGAGCCGATTTCCGGTTATGCGATCTACAGCGTTCATCAGCCATTAGCGGCCTCATCAATCGACAAAATTTTCAGCGAGATGAACGCGCTTTATCAAGCGGATGCGGCGTCGAGCGAGCCGGTCGATTTTCAGTGGGGCGCCTCGGCTGACCAATCCAAGTGGCAGGCGATTATTGATGAGTGGCAGGCACAGGCCAAGCAAACGCCAGATAATGACGTAGTGCGCTATGGGCTGGCCTTCGCCCAGTTGATGCACGGTGATCAGTCAACCGACGCGTGGCAGGCGTTGAGCACGAAGTATCCTGACGTGTTCTTACTCAATGAGATGCCCGCACAAGTCCAAGCTGAGCAAGGTGACTTACAAAGCGCGGTTGACCGGCTTTATGGGCAATTCCAGCAGGCGAAGAACGAAGCTCATGTCCTGTATGCGAAGGCACTTCTTAGCGAGCCGTTCTTCTCCAAGCTGACGTCTGAGCAACTCGACAGTTTGATTGCTGCTTCGTCGGCTGACCCCAATACGTGGGCGAACCTGATGGAGTGGTATCACGACGATGAACTGCGGATGCGCGTGGCCTTGCTGATGAGCGCTGGACGATGGGATACAGCGGCCTTGTGGTTAAGCCATATCCCAGAAGTGAATTTGCAACCGCGTGATCTGGTCGCACAGGCGGCGCTGCAACTGAAAGATGGCAAGACGGATGCGGCGCGGGCGACGCTACACCAAGCGATTGATCTGGATTGGCTGCAACCGCATGACGCGCTGTACCGTGCCCAATGGACGGATGACGTGAACGATGCGGCACGGGCTTACTATACGCTGACCGAACCGTCTGAAGGTGAGATTTCACCGAGCGTGATTACCGAGTCGGGCAATATCTTCCTGCTCAATCCCAAAGTGGAACAAGCAGGGAAGCAGCTCTTGCTGGCGGTGACGTTTGGGAACTTCACACCGGCGCTACCACCACATACGATTGTGGTCCAAGTGGTGAGCGCGGATGGCAAGACAGTTTACCAAGAAAAGTCGTTGAACCTCGATATGCCTGATGGCGTTTTCCAGCGGTTGAACGTCACTCTGGATGACCTGACGGAGCTGCCCGCGCAAACGCCGGTGGTGGTGACCTTCAGCCTTCAGGCGAGCGATGATTTGATCTATCAACAGGTGCAGGTTAATGCCGTTTGGCAGTGACGTATTGGCGAAAGCAATGGCGAAATTGGCAAAAACTTCTCTTTTGCCAATTGATTGATCGGCATTTTAGGTTCAAATCTATGTCAGAATTGGCGATTTTGGCGAGGGGGGCTGCCGCCGCCAACATTGCCAATAAATAGTCGTCAGCTATCAGTCTCCAGTCGTCAGTCCAATCCAAAGCCCAAAACGGATGAGGCACGCCTCATCCCTACAAATAGTCTATGCTACCTATCGAGCAAATGGGTTACCATTTGGAAGAACATTTGGTCATTCTTTTGGGAGGATGGCGCTAACTCTTCTGAGGGAGCGCAGGCGCAGCGGCCGTTAGTGGACGGTTGGAGAAGCGTTTGTCGGGTTAACCGAAAATAAACGTGTATCATAGTAATGTGAGACATATATCGCCAACTACGCTACGCCGGAACCCCCTCCGTCGCTGACGCGACACCTCCCCCGCAAGCGATGGAGGATATAAGACTACGACAACAATCTGAGAGTAATGGTGTGAACAGCTACACATGGGATAGAGCTAATCGCTTGCTCTCAATGGGTGGCGTGGATTACCAGTACGACGGCGAAGGTCGGCGTGTGCAGCAAACTGCCAGCAGTACTATTACGAAATATCTACTGGATATTCAGCCTTCATTGGCGGTTGTCCTCAGTGAAACGGCTGGTGCAAATGTCATCCGCAACGTCTTTAGTCCGCGCGGTATCCATGCTCAACAAGATTCGTCCGATAACTGGCAATGGATAGGTCAGGACGGATTGGGCAATGTGCGTGAAGTGGTGGACAACAGCGTTGGTGTGCTTGAAAGTCGGAACTATGGGCCATATGGTGATGCCTTTGGAGGAACGATCACCAGTGCATTGGGCTACGAAGCGCCGAACTTTGGGTTTACAGGTGAGTTGGTAGATGGAAGTGGACTGCTTGATCTGAGGGCGCGGCGATATAACGCGGCGTTGGGTACGTTTGCCAGCCTTGACCCATTTGAGGGTCAAAATTGTAGACCTATGTCATTAAATGGCTATAGTTGGGTTGAAGGAAATGTAGTAAATGCGATTGATCCAAGTGGCAAGGCAACAACGTTTTTAGCAAATTTGATACCAAGTTGTTCACTCAATAATGTTTGCCCTCCGGGTTGGTCGCTACTTCAGCATTCGTCAGGTGGTTTATATTGTCACAAAGACGATGATCCCAATACAAACTTTACCCCGCACTATACTTGGGAATTATATGGGCGCGACAGCATAAAAACGTATGCTGATAGACTCTATAATTGCTTACCAAAATATAGTCAAAGTAAACGATCTGGCACTGAATCAACTGATGGCGGGAATTGCATTTTATCAGGAGAACAAAAGCCTAGGTTCTGTTGACATTTGGGAATGAAATGTAAAATAGCCTCATGACAGACGTGAGACTAACCGACGATCAATGGA
>JAABUG020160490.1:0-84893 GCA_011319215.2 Scortechinia acanthostroma | reverse complement strand
TCTTGGCAGTCCGCATGATATTGTGAGTTTGGAAAAGATATATGAAGAAGTATTAGGAAGGACCCGTATTTCTATCAGAGGTTGGTGAATCTATCACGGCCACGTCGATGATCCAGCGGGAAGAAGAGAAGGGTTGAAGGATCCCGTCTTGCCGTCTGTCCACTCTCAATGGCACTGGAGAAAAAATCCGACCGATGCTAATACTAACGTGGGCCTGCGGTCTCTACACTGACCAACAGAATTTCGCCAACATCTGTCTTTCTATTGCCTTTCTTTTGGGACGCTTAAGCGAGTATTCAGAGAGAAAGTCTATGACAATACTCACTAGCCGTGGCTGATGGGCTGGGCTATCTTCAACAGGAATCTGTGCACTCGACTCCCTCCTAGTCACAGAACCAATGGATTCGCTCTACTGATCATCCTCTGGCTCTTTTGGAAGTCTTGTCCTGGTTGCTGTACCAACCAGGCCAGTTTCTCGCGCTCTCAACCTGGGTTTCATCTTCTTCTTCCCCTCATCAAACTATCCGGTGATTCAAAATTGAATGTCTTTAGAAAGATGGGTTCTTTCCCAGGCAGGATAGGTTTGGTGGCTCTCAGCAGCCGTTCTGGCTGGATGGTCGTCCAGAAATCGTCCTCTTAACCTCTTCATCCCGTTGTCAAGGGTGTGACTATCATAAGTTGACAACTGATCAGCCGCTTGAACTTACTAACGTGGCTCAGCTGACCTCCAGAAGCAAAGAGACGCGTCTCTGCAAGGCTATCTCAGGCTACACGCGCACACCAACCAAAAGATGCACCTACGCTGGATTCGTTCCGATCCTGATCATAATGCCACCTCCTTGTCTTCAAGCAGTTCATGGGGCTTTCCTAGAAGCCTCGTTCCATGTTACGTGGCAATAGCTCCCGTCGTTGGGGCCAGTAAGAACTCAAATGACGCGTACTACGAGTCGGAGCTTCCACGAAAATATCCGCTTCCAAGAAACGAGGGCGAATTGGGTACCCCTGACAATGTACCATATACCACTAACTGAAGCCTCTGAACACGGAATACGAATCGTATCAAGCATTGGAGGCCGCGATCCGGTCAGACGCGAAAAGATGGACTCGCGATCATCCCTGTTTGCATTTCTCAAGTCATGGAGTTGAAAGATCTTACAGAACTGTTGGTGGGCACAATATGCTCGAAGAAGCGCGGCTGCGTAATTGACGGCCCAGTGCACTTGAACGCACAAGAGGAAGAGGAAAAAGTAGGTGTTCAAGCACTTTGACCAGCAATACAGCATACGGGACTGTAGCGCTGGACTGTAGAGCCCCCATGCGCTTTGAGAATCCTTAATGATTTTGGAGGATGTCAGCCTCTTCTCAGTTCCGAGAACAGAATCTGTCCGTACAATTCTCCCGACAGTGTCTGGCCTGGATCCAGTGTCTACACCTCATCCAGTGGATTTCAGTCGCCTACGTGCACCTGCAACTACACGGCGCATCCTTTGCGATTCCCTGGATAGCACCCTCGTTGTAGGTATTTTTATTTTCTGCCAGCACTAACGATGCAACTCTGCCTCCTCGGTCAAGATACCCGTCGGCCCAATGGATATCATAATTAGGTTGAACCTTGCGCGGGATGGCCATCCTCCACTGCTCGGCGGAGGATATCCACCAATGTAGATGGCTGCTAAAGGACAATGGTGATCCAGACTAAAGCGCCTTACGGGAACACCTCATTAGAACTATTTCAACGCCCCCTGCCGCGTGACCCGGAGGAGCTCTCCAAAAAGACTCGAAGATGAATGTGAGCATACTTGCTGTAAGCATTTGCCGTCTTCCACCCATACCCAGCCGTGAAACTCAATTGTAAACAGAAGTCTCAGAGGCGTGGTATCTCGCAGACATCCGGCATTCAATTATGACTGAAGTGACGCACATCACTTTGAGTTATACTCATTCCCTTGCTTGCTTTCCCCCAAGATAGTTTCAATGGCATTAACATTTGTAACACCAACTAGATAGAGTCATCTAGAAGAGACTACCAGCAATATCAATCACACGCATTCGTTTTTATCACACTTAAAAGTGCCTGAACGTCCCTCAGATGTCCTCAGATATCATAAACATCGCAAACTATGTACCTCTGATTGGTCAAATCGGTAGGTGCAGTTCGGCGAGTGCAGCCGAGGTCTTGGCACGCTTGACACACACCATCAAGCGGCCTCAAGCAATGTCAGAATCTGCGAAGAGCTTTGAAGAACGCGCTGTCACTTTGTCTGTCAGCTTGCCACAGAATCTAGTGATTTCGATTACTTTAATCGAAGTGGTATGACTGATGAACGGGCGGAAGAACACTCACAGCGCGGAGACGGACGAATCCTCCAAGCGGAAGAAATTCATCGCGTGCGTCACTACCACTCTTGGCCAAAGTATGGCATCTAACTTACTGATATGACAACTTAGGTGCCAGCGGTGTCATGCGCATAAGATCAGGTGCTCAGGAGAGCAGCCATGCGCCAAATGCCGCATGGTGGGTCGCGCAGACCAGTGCTCGTATACCCAACGCGATCGCCAGGTCAAAGTGAGCGAGAGGTATGCAAGGACATTCCTTGATAAACTACAGATTCCATGGCCTCTAACGAACGGGCTTAATTACTAATTATGCTTTCAGCTATCTGGAAAGTCTGATCTCGGAAAATCGACGTTTAAAGGAGCAATCCAGCCCGTCGGCAAACTCGGCCGAACCGACCCATGAGGCCGAAGCAAGTGAATCGCGACTCACAGAGCAGCCAGACGAAAGCAATACTAGTGTCCGTAATCCATTGATCGGCGATCGTGCATGGTTCCACCCCTATGATCCGTCCGCGCCGCCTATCTTCATCGGCGAGGCAGCCTGCACGGCCTTTGCTACTCGTTTCCGTCGTTTTCTGACCGGCAGTAACACGACACCTCATATCCCTCGAATGCAGTATGTCAAGGAAGTGGATATCGCTGCAGCAAACGAGGCGTATGTACAGTGGCCGAGCCTTCAGCAAGCTCGACTTCTGGTGAAGATCGTGCTGCGCCAGATTGGATGTCTTTATCATCTGCTACTGCGTAAATCGACCTTGGAGAAGCTCGAGGAAATATATCGCACGGGTGACTTTGACTGCAAGGTCAACCAGTGCAAATTTTTTGCTCTTTTTGCTTTTGGCGAAGCTTATTCCATTCGTACAGAACCTCTGACCGGGTCGAGGGTGCCAGGGACTTCCTATTTTGCGCGCGCCCTCAGTTTGGTTCAGGTATTGCCGGAGAGAACGAGCATTACCCATTTGGAGACGCTCTTGTTGTTGGTATGTCCTGGTTTCTCACAATTCAAGAAGATACTGATTGTAAAGTCATTGTTCTCCTACTACCTCAATCGACGCCACTCGGCGTATGTGTTGATCGGCAGCGCGATGCGCATGAGTCTGCAGATTGGCTTGAATCATAACATCCCCGAGTCGCAGCTCATCGACCCTGTCGAGCGGCAACATCGAGTCCGAATTTGGTGGACGATCTACATATTCGATCGAATGTGGGGATCAAAGATGGGAATGCCATCCCAGATCCTTGATGATGATATCCACGTGGACATGCCGTCGAGGATCACTCCCGCGCAGCTGCATGATGAGCAATTCTCGGACCCGGACTATCAGACAGCCAATATAGAGCTCGCTCGGATTGTTGGCGAAACTATTGCAAAACTCTACAGCCGTCGCAAGTACAGCGAGACGTTTCTCCAGCGCGTGCAGAAGCTGCTGAAAGCATTGAAGAACTGGGTAGATACACTACCCGAGCATTTGCGGCTAAACGAAAGCGACCCTGAGATGAACACGAAACATATCAGCTCTCTACATCTGGCTTTCAATCAGGTATTTGGTTCCTCCACGTCCGGAACAATAGGTACTGATCTGGACAGTGCGTTATACTAACAACCCGTCCGACCCTCCTCCATCTCCTCATCAAGGTCAGCGAGTCCGACACCAGCTCGGCGAGCAAGGACAATGCCATATCGCAACCCGTCTTGACTCTGGGCGAAGCGTGCATACACGCAGCCCGTCACAGCCACTCCTTGATACTCACGCGCTACATCAACGGCTCCCTTCCGGTATTTGGCTATTTTCACGCGCACTACCTCTTTTCGGCTTCTTTAGTGCTTGCAATGTCCAGCTTGCTACCCATCGGCAACCGCAACGATCTAGGCGCTTTTGAGACTGGTTTGACGGTGCTGCAGTCGATGAGCGAGAACGGGAATCTTGCGGCCTCGGAATTCTACCAGAATCTCGAGCAAGTCAAACACTGTCTCGAACGGTACGGGGACGAACGCCGCAGCAAGGGATCGAGGGTAAACGGAGCAGAAGCTCTGGGGCCAGGAAACATCCCGGCCTCGTCTGCCGTTCAAACGCTACCTCATACAGATGAAACGACTCCATTGCCAGGACCAGGGTCGATTATCAGAGCGGACAATGAGCTTGAGTTGAACGCGAACACTAGCCCAGGTTATGCCAATCTAGCGCCAGTTTCGATTCAAGCAGTGACATTTCTGGAGCCGACAATGCAGGACTTTCTGGCCCAGTCGGATTTCGATTTGGGACTGTTGCACTCGGTGGACACGTTTATGAATGACACGGAGAGCATGTATACCAGCCATGGCCTATAACTGACCGCCACAAAATGATATATGGTCTATACTCTATTGTGTATGGTCTATCGGTCATCACTCGTCAACCGTGCAGCGCAGCGCGATGCAATCTATAGCCCCTTCCCATCTAAATGAAACTTCTCCTCAGCCCACAGCTGCATAACACTTCCCCAGCGCGTGATACAAAACACAAATCCTCCCCCGAGCAGCGACAAGACCACACCTTCAACCAGTCAGTTCACCTCGGAATCAACCTCGAAGAAAGTGTCACTCACAGATTGTAAACGTCCAGCCCACGCCTATCACCTTGACCAGGGGAACAACTGCCGCACTGCTCCCAGCCGAAGACAAATACTGCACGATATACTTCCCACTGATAACCTCCGACCGTCGTTCGGGAATCGCCTCTACACAATCAACATCCGCCTCACCAGCAACAAGGAAAAAGAAACTCACCAGCAGCATACGTATTCAACCCATTATACGAACCCATGAGTCCCATTCCCGCGAAGAACGCCGCAATGACCGGGACAGCCATCCCCCCAGCCCGCTCCTCCAGCGTCCACCCATAAACCAGCACCGCGATAGGCAGCACCCCGCACAGCGTCGCCAGCCCGCTATTCAATCTATCCTGCGGGAGACGCAGGCCCCCGCGGCGAGCGATATACCGTTTCACGGTGTGATCGGATAGTCTTCCGCCGAGGATACTCCCCAGGAGAAACCCCGCGCCAGGGGCGAGGTAGAAGAGGCCGCTGACGAGGGCAGAGGTGAGGTTAAAGCGGGGGTTGAAGATCTCGCGGGCGGAGGTGAGGAGGGCGTATTGGAAGATGGCGAGGAGGCCGCATGTTAGATCCTGTTTCTGTCAGTTTCCTTCTCTTACTCGTTCATCTTGAGAAGAATACACACGCATAGCAAGACGTTGGGATACAGCCACTGCCGGAAGATACGGACGGGGTTGAACATGGCGAGGACCTCCCGCGCGGAGGAAGGGCGTCTTTCGCCTTGGCCCTCGCCTTCTCTCTTCTTGATCTCCGGGACGAAGAGCAGCGAAAGGACGAGGCCTAGTCCGGCCATGGCAACCTGCACCCAGGAGATGATGCGCCAGTGCGCAAAGGTCACCACCAAGCCGCCGATACATGGTCCTACCCTCAACGGTCAACACTTCCAACCTGGCAATAAAGAGACAGAGAGAGGTATACCGATAGCAGGCCCCGTCACCGTCCCAACCATAAAGAACCCAACCGCCGTCCCCCTAACCCTCTAGCACCCCAATTAGCCCTCCCCTTCACCTTTCACCACAACCAAAGGAAATGACAAAGGACATACCGGTTCAAAAATATCCGCCAAAATAGTCTGCCCCTGCACCATAAACGACGTCCCCGTCAAGCCCCCCAACACCCTCATCACCGTAAACGCCCCCTTGCCCCCCGACAACGCCGTCCCCACCGAACACCCCACCAGCACCGCAATGGCGATATTATACGCCAACCTCCTCCCAAGCACCCTACTCGCCGGCCCCCAAATAAGGCTCGAGAAGCCTATGGCCAATAGCACCCCCGCGTTGGTGACATTGAGCAATTCGGGGGTTGTGTTGAATTCGGATGCGATTTCGGGCGTCGCGGGTATCAAAGATGTGCTGGAGAAGGTGACGACGAAGGTCATCCAGCTGACCACGAAGAGGATGATGTATTTGCGCCAGCGCGGGAGGGGATCTGTGGCTTCGTTCTTGTTCTTTTCGGGGTCGAGAGCGAGAGCGGGAGCTGAGGCTGGGCTTGCCATTATTTAGCTGTCTGGGACGGATACCGGCCCATTGGTCAAGATTGAGATCGATTAGTCGGATGCAGTCATGGTGAAAGAGGATCGTGAGATATATGTACTGACGGATTATTTTCCGGGTGTTCGGCTTGCCGACTTTGAGGCCGAGGATGAGTTTGCAAGGTCCACCCTGCTGCAACTCCAAGTTATACTTCGGTGACTGGCACCGAGACTCGGCCATCGTCGCCGAACTCGTGCCAGCAGCTTAGATTATATCTCTACTTCGACAGGTTGAGAAGTTATAATGCATTGACTAAATCATTTATTCAACTAATGTTCAACAGCTACCAGGTCAGGTATAAAGCAATAATTCCCTCGAACGGAATGAAGCACCACTACTTGCTAAAAAGTATGTACTCAAACAAAGTCTAAAACCACAGAAACGACCTGCACCGTCTCTTCACCTACAGCACAAGCATACCGACGCCAGCAAAGAGAGCAGTGGCAATGTACGCTCCAAATTGCCAGTTACCAACCTTGACAGCCATGGGGCTAGCAGCAACACCAGCGGCTCCCTTGGAAGTCGCACTGGCACTGCTGGAGCCGCCAGTGGCACCGCCGGTCACGGAACCAGTGCCAGCAGTTCCGGCCTCCTTGATCAGAGAGGAGCAAGTGCCTGATGCTCCAGGAGCCTTCTGGGTCTGGGCCTTGCCCTCAAAGTCACAGGCGGTCGCAGCCTTGTTGTTCTTGTTGTAGTACTGGTTCATAACGAAGGAGAGCTGCTGCTTGGGAGTGCAGACGCTGTAAGCTCCGTAGTCACCGCTGGTCGAGTTGGAGTTGATTCCACCGCAGACACCTTTGGCGCAGAGGTAGTCGAACAAATCACCGTAATCCTTCTCGTCCACAGAATCCTTCACCACGCAGGATAGAGTTTCGACCATGCAGTCGCACAGGTCACTGTTGGGAGTAGGAGGCAGCTTATCGGAGGCTTCCCACTTGATACCCACCGAAGGGCAGGCAGGAGCGGCAACGGTGGGGGCAGCGTAGCTTGCACTGTTCACACCGGTGGCCGTCACCTTCTGCATCTGAGAGGACAGGTAGGAGAAGTCATCCTTGGTCTCAACCTTGTCGCCGTTGACCGAAACCAGACCGTAGTCGTTGGCCTCCTGGAAGTACATATAGACAATACCACCGCTCCAGACGTTGTTCATCTGGGGGCCGAACAGAACGGGGACATCGGTAAACTTGCGAGGCTTGGGATCAATGCAGCCGTACTCGGAGAAGAAAGCAGGGACCGGGTAGTCGGCGAATTCCTCAGTGCGGTCCTTGTAGCCAGACTTCTCGAAGGAAGAATCACCGCACCACTCGTAGATGTTGTAGCCGAACATGTCGATAGAGCTGTCCTTATCGCCGCAGACAAGGTAGGGGGCCAAGTCCTCACGGATAGTGGCGTCATCATCGGTGGCGTATCCGATAAGCAGGGAGGAGCGGTAGTTCTTGGTCTTGATGTACGACTTCATATCACGCACGGCAGCCTTCACGTAGGCGATCGAATTGGTGTTGTTGTTGTCGTTGGCGACCTCATTACCGGCGAAAAAGCCAATGACATTGCTGTAGCTGGCAAAGGCGTCAATGACGCTGGTGTAGCGCTTGTACAGGTCGGTGTTCCAGGCAGGGTCCGCACGGTTAATGGACTCGGAGGGCGCAGACAGATCGGTAATCAGGTAGATGCCGGCATCGTCCAGGAGTTTCATACATTCGTCATGGTTCTTGGTAGGGTCGACAGCGTAGGTACGGATGACGTTGGTGCGCAGCTGCTTCAGGTAGGGAATATCACGCTTGCAGCTGTCGACGTTGGCCAGAGGGTCGGTGTAGTCGGAGTTCTGGGAAGTTGTGCCGTTGGCCTGGTACTCCTCTACTCTGGATTAGTCGATGCTATTGATGGAGAGAGATCTGGACATATTTGGGACATACGTTGGTAGGCGACTCCGCGAATGAAGCTGAAGACGGTCAGTCACTGAACCATGATGCAGGAGCGACAGGAAACGGCAGGCAACTTACAATTCTGTTCCGTTGTTCGAGTAGAAGAACTTGTTGCCCTACATCAAGTACATATGAGTTATTGTCCGATGCGATCGTCCAGCAACAGGTTTTCAGTACCTTAGTCTCGATGACGGGCAGAGTTGCGAGGGCGCTGCCCACGAGGGAAGCTCCGGCGGCGGCGTAAACGAACTTCATGTTGTATGTGATTTAAACGAGGGTGAGCTCAGTTGCAGATGAGAGAGATGATGTCGATGATCTGCGAGTGGATTGATCGGCTCGGTATCAAACCCACAGGATCTTAGGAAGAAAATGACGGAATATGGACAACGAGTGACTGACGGCAGTTACACAATAAGCCGTTGGATGTTGGGTCCCAAGAGGGAAAATAGAATACAAGGAGGGAAAGAAAGGATGTCGAGAAGGTGAAGAAGAAAGCACGGGGATGACTGGAAGAAAGAAGACGGAAAGGAGAAGCCGGAGCAAGCACCAAGGCAAGCACTTGGAGGACTAGCAGTGTGTAGTAAGCAGTAGCAGCCCCTAGGGGCAATAATAGCCAGTCACTAGCAGATTATAAATAGTATCCTTGACTATTAATCATTCAATTGATTATTCTACGTGACATTGAGACATCTAATGAGGATTGTTTACTGATGATTGGCGTCTACTGACTCGAGTCCGTCTTGTCATGCAGTTGATGGAGACAATTGTCGCAATTGTCTCAGTTGAGAGTATCCAAGATGGTAAATCCGGTGTATCGCCAAGCATCCTATGTACGCAAATAATGACCACTGCTTGAAAACGATCAAAGCCATCTACAGGAGGGGACCAGATGATACGGCCAGGGACAACGGATTGACATTCTCGGTGATGAAACTGCGGGACCCTTGAAACTTAGTGCCTTGGCCGAGGTGTTGATTCGTCACTGGGATGGGGGCTTGTATTGTAAGAACGGAATTACGGAGGTCCCTGTATTCTTAGCTTTGCCCAGTTGTCTTGTTGAGTAGCTTGGCGTAGGAATAGGGGCATCAATGTTGCTTCGCTCTCTCAAGATCGGCTTGTCCTAGCTTGTCTGGCTTGTCCTGATCCTCTTCTCCTAAGATCGCCAATTTTGATTGTGTGAGCGTCGACGGGTCATTGATGGGTTCAAAGTCGAAGTCCTGCAACTTGGACTCCGACCGCAAAATGGACAACTACCGAGCTAGTTCAATCAGCATATTATGTGAGTCCTCCTTTTAAGCGGTTAAAACATCCCTAACAAATAATAACTAATGATACACAACAATACAATATCTTACCAGGGACCAGGACCAGGGTTTCAGGGTCTGGGCCCACACTAATAAAACTTTTCAATCCGCTGACTATTAGTCACTGTGCATAAGTAACCTTGCACAGTAGTTTTATGCAATAATGCAACCATATCCTTGGAGTCCTATACTGCGACAAACCCAACTTTTGGTATTGATTGCAATGAATGCCTTTGCTTTTCATTCCAATATCGTAATTCCCCGGATCCATTGAGTTAAGTATTGCGCTGCGTTGCTAAGCCAGATTGTCCCAGAGTCATACCGCTGCGAAATATATTCTTGATTGACCGCTCGGCAGCGGCTTCATCCATCTGTAGCGGTGAGCGTTGAGGATACATATTTTACATAAGGTCACATAAGGTGCATGATGGCTGTGTTAAGCATCTCAACAACTACAAAGTTTTAGGATTTTATTTCACTGGGTTAATGAGGTACTCCATGTCTCTGTAGAGTGGTAGCCAAGCAGGACTGCTCATGGTCTCACCACATCATGGCGCAAGGGTCGGACACGAATGCTGATGTCTTGAATTCGGCAGGCTGACAGAAGTATGCAAGCGAGCGTTACTGACGTGTCTTGTTGCACGGCTACTTGGGTATCATTGCTTGCGCACTATTGTAGAGTCAGAATTCAAAGTCCAGAGGCGGACAGGGAAACTTTAAGCATGATGGAGTTATCAGGTTCTTAACATCGGTTGGAGTCAAGAGTTGAGCCTTGAGGCGAAGGCTGAATACGAGAATGTGGCTGAGGTAGGCAATTGTGGCTGATGATGTGGCTTGGTATTGGGACATCTCTGGTCAATCTATCCCAGACCCACAGATGGTACTGCAATCAACCATGATTCCATGAAACCCAGCTTCTGGCCACTATCTACGGAGTACATGTTATTAAGAATGATTCAGATTGATCAATAAGCTGACGAACCAATTTATGTGCCTATTCTGGACTCACCCAGCAACGGGCTTTCTCAAAGAGTCAGAAGTGCACAGGGTGCCAGGGGTACTAACTTCCAGAACTGAGAGCCAACCTTAATCGGTTAGGATGATTAGGATCTACTAAGGAGCTACTACTACGGCCTCGTACTAGTTACGTCTTAACCAACTTTACGCCTCATGAATCAGAATCAGAGCGCCAAGAAATAGGAGGGCATCATCCTCTTGGACGACTTCCGATTGTTACAATCGTAGACGAACTCTATAAATCCTTTAATGACTGCAGAACTCTTTGAGAATGTAAGGTAGAGAGATCTCTCATCTGAATAAGCGGGGAGAAGGTACTCCGTACAGAATTGCCCCAGTCTCTGCAGCAGCCACATACTCAATCATGATGGATTCACGAATCCCCGCGCGTCCAGCATACGCTAATAGAGGACCCAAACGCACGCTTGTGTGGCTGTGTATCAACATTCGCCAATAATAATGTCCTCTCCATAGGTAACGGCGATGATCTGAATCAATTAAGTGGACGAAAATCGCCAAGCAAAGGACAGTTTTTGCCAAGTATTCCTCACATCATCATGTCATCCCTTTTTCCGTTTTGCTTCGCCTGTGTACACCGTCACCGTCACTCCTTTCAAATTGATAACTTTTGTACTGCATTGCTCGCTGGTTGAACGAGCCTGCAAGAACCCTGTCGCTCTTTTTTCTCAGTTCTTCAATTGGCCGCATTCATTCCTTACCAATCGGTACCACGACCCATTTCACAGCTATTCTTGTCCAAAGCTTGCCCCTTCCAAGCCATCTTGTCGTATTCTTGTTGTCAACTGAGGCTGAGCGCTGAGTTACGCGCCACATTTCGTCAACTGTGATCTCTAGCCACGACTGGTCCACGTCAATAATAATACAGTATGTCATTGAGATCCATGACTTGTTTTTAAGCCATGAAAGAACTACCCTGTCAGGATCGTCTTTGTCTGTTGTTGGGCTGCTGTTTACCCCCGCCGTTTCGCATCTTGCATCCCTCTTCTCTCCCCATTCTAATATCGTGACTACTGCAGTATCATTATCAATCTCTCTTGATCGGCTGCCTTCTAGAACATCATGCGTAAGTTTTGACCCTATGTGTGGTGCCAAGCGGCTCTCGACTAATGTGTCTCGGCGCCCAGACATCTACCGCCGTCAAGCCAGGAATCTGGCCTGGTACGACCAGGATGGCGAGCCATCCAAATATAATCCCTTCAGAAAGATCAGAGCACGGCCCCGACGGTCCAATTCTTATCAGATGGAGAGCGGACTCGCTCCCGTCCACACCGTGGGGGAGGTGCGCATGTCGGAGGAAAGACGGCGACGGAGGGACATGACCGACGGTCTGGCCGGTCCAGAGCACGCAGATACCTTTCCGCCAGAGTCGTCAGGGCCGGACGGTCTTCATCGAGCCGAGAGTGTAGAAAAACCGGATCCCGAACCATCGATGCGCAGCCATGAACCCATCAACGTCTCCGGCCAGGAGGGGCAGGACGAGCTCCCGGAAGGAAAACCTCGTAAGAGGAAGACCTTTATGAACGGCTATGGAAGTCGGTCTGAGGATGGGGATCTATCTGTGGAGGAAGGGAAGGACGTGCCTGACAAGCAAAAGTTCACCGCCATTGGCCAGATCAAAGCGACTATTTTCAACTCTTGGATTAACCTTCTCTTGTTTGCCGCGCCAGTTGGAAGTGAGTTGCGGATATGACCAGCCTGAGTTGTCGCTAACAATCTTAGTTGCACTGAATTACGTCAACGTCAACCCGGTGGCCGTCTTCGTGGTCAACTTTATTGCCATTATGTATGCATCTCTATCTCAGGTCCGGACTCGGCTGACATATCCAGACCTCTTGCGGCCATGTTGAGTTATGCCACGGAAGAAATCGCCATGCGGTATGTCTCGTCCTATAGTACAGGCCCAAGCAGGCCGAGCTAACGTTGTCCAGTACTGGTGAGACGATTGGTGGTCTGCTGAATGCATCATTCGGGTAGGTGTCGGTCACAGGAGACACCAGGAACCAGACGGCTGACAATTGTAGTAATGCGGTCGAGTTGATCGTCGCCATCATCGCTTTGGTCGATAACCAGGTCCTTATTGTTCAAACGTCGCTTATCGGCAGTATGCTGTCGAATCTGCTGCTGGTCATGGGCATGTGTTTCTTTTTCGGCGGTATCAACCGTCTCGAGCAACACTTCAACCCGGTTGTCGCGCAGACAGCGGCCAGTCTTCTGTCACTGGCAGTGGGCAGTTTGATTATTCCCACTGCGTTCCACGCGTGGTCCGGCGGTGCGTCAATCCGGCCAGATGGAGAATGAGTACTGACGTTTACAGCCGGAGACGTGGGAGTCGCCCCGTTGTCGCGAGGTAAGATTTGCTAGCCATGCGCATAGGATCGTCGCTGACAAACGCAGGCACCAGTATCATCTTGCTCTTCGTCTACGGTTGCTACCTCTTCTTCCAGCTCAAGTCGCACACCGAGATCTACAACGCACCCAGCCCCAAGGTCGAGAAGCGACGCCAAAAGGTGTCCGAGGGGGCCGCCAGTCGCGGCCTGGCCCAGATTGGTAAGATGACAGCAACCATGGGCGGTCAGAACGCGCAGCAGATGGAACTGCACGAGGAGGACGACGAAGAACAGCCCCAGCTCAGCATGTGGGTTGCCATGCTGACGCTGGCCATCTCCACCGCCTTTGTCGCATTATGCGCTGAATTCATGGTAAGACCCTGCGTCAAGTGGTGTTCAAGGCCGTACTAACTGTCCAGGTTGGTTCCATTGACGCTATTACGGAAAGCGGTGGCATCTCGAAGACCTTCGTCGGGCTGATCCTGCTTCCCATCGTGGGTAATGCAGCCGAGCATGCCACGGCGGTGACTGTGGCATGCAAGGACAAGATGGATCTGGCCATCGGCGTGGCTGTGGGATCAAGCATGCAGATTGCTCTGCTGGTTCTGCCGCTGGTTATTGTGATTGGATGGTGCATGGGTAGGCTCTCCTTCTCTGACTGGTGCTTCCTATTAGGATGGTGCTGACCGGCAAAGGACTCGAGGATATGACCTTGTATTTCGATGCGTTCCAAGTGATCCTGCTCTTCGTCTCCGTGTTGCTGGTATGTCTATCGTCGGGTTGTCATTATGATGATGCTAATTCCTTAGGTGAACTATCTCATTGCCGATGGCAAATCGCACTGGCTCGAGGGTGTGCTGCTGATGATGATGTATTTGATCATCGCCGTGGCTGCTTGGTATATCATCACCTCATTTGGAACTATTGGAGCTGTTCAGCTAACTAGTGTTTTCAGGTTCTATCCCAACAAGACCGATCAATCTGCTTAATATCATACGTTAAAACACTTATCACATACGTTATACGCGACTCTACTAATTCACATACGTTGGGAAGATACCCTTGCACGATTTTTCATGTATTGGAGGCTATGTCCAGAGCTTTAGTTAGGTTTCAATCAAGTCGCTAATATTTGAGTACTCAACATGGTTGTATATTCAGGGCAATCCCCAACTGTCATTTGTCCCCGATCCACAAACCAAACACACAAATAAACAAAACCCATCGACGCCGAAATCTACATGACTCGAACATACCCCAGCATATTAACAGACAGCAGTCAACTCATAGCTCAGACCAATGTGAACGACGGATAAACATCAGAACCACAGCCATCCTTGTTCACTGACCATGATGACCATGACGACTGCCCCTGACACCCCGCGTCTACCGTCGACATATCAATAACGGGATACGATGCATCTTTCGGCCGGAAGGGAACTGTTACTGTCGTAGTGCGTGAGCAACTGCAAAAGCTTCCAGGTTACATCGAGACCGGGTTGGCTGGCATATATCTTATTCTGCGATCATAGATATCGATACTCGGTATCAATATGAGTTTAAGATGTTGAATAGCCTATGCAAATAATACTCCGTGCGCCCGACACCCCAATAATATCTGAGATATGGACGGAGTAACGGTCTATCTCCCCCCGAGCCGCCACTATCACTCCCCCTAAGTCCCCCTTATATTATTGGTCTAAAATGAATCAATACAGACGTGGCGCAGAGCAGCGAATCAGAGGACGGGTTGGTAGGCTACCGCCGTGTTAGCACGGCATGGCATCTTGCGCTTTACGGACTAAATCTCGGGGAAATCGGGTTCTTTGCGTGGACTGAAATGGATACAGATTCGTGGCTATGTGGTGTATGTGATTGATCACGACAAAGTACGAGGACGGAGTAAAGCATGGAGTTTCACAACTCTACTCGGTAGCTACCTATGTATGTAGGTACTAGGACCTAGGATTGCGATGGGATCTGGAGTCTGGAGTCTGGAGTCTGGAGTCTCTCGGGCGAGAGGTTCAGGTTCTGACTTTATGGAACCTTCACCAGGGGTAAGTCTGAGAGGTACAGTACCTGTAGTTAGAGTTGCAACTTCCGAGTTTAGGACTTTAGGTACTTTCAAAATAAGGTATCCTGTACCTACCTACAACGAAGAGAATAATCTCCATAATCCCATTGGCCAACAAGCCGAGAAGGTGACACCTGACGGATGAAGTTGTCGGGTGCCTGTCACAGCCTCAGCCTTCAGGCTCTGCGCTTGCGCGCTGTTTTGCCGAATTGAGAATGCGCCCCTTGGTTCAATCTTAATCTTACTGTCTGCCATGATTAATTTTTCCTCCATTCATAAGGAGTACATTAGCCGCTTATTATACTTCAGTAATACACAATGGATAATGACCATAAGATAGAATAGCCGGCTGTGGGATCGGGCATTCTCCGATGATTCGCCGGGATTTCCTAGGACCTAAGTGACCCTTAGCAGGCTATTCCAAGTACCTATCTGCAATGATGTAGTAGCATGTGCTTTGTCTACTTGTACGGTAGACTAAGGTAGTCTACAAAATGATGGCAAGGATTGAATGTGAAAACCCCGTCAAATTGCGGGGTTCGGTTCGTTGGTGCCTCGGGTGAGAAGGGCATGGGGGAGCAGAGGGCCAATCATGGGCATCGGCTAAGCCCGAAGAGCGGCCAGCGGCCACGGGACGAGTGTCCTCAGTAAGTTGTCCGGTTAAAATCCGTTGCGCTCTGCAGGTGTACAGTGTCTTAGGCCTGTGGCAGTTGCCGTCCGAGTTGTGGAGGACCGCCGACTGTCGGTCGGAGGGTATCATCCTGCGGAGTTGAGTGAGAGATTTGTTTTGAAGTAGACAGTTTCAAACTTCTAAAGAGAAGTATAGACAACTGGGTGTCTGTAATGGATGGACAGGGATACTCCAGGTAGTATCCAGCTGTAACCTTTAATCTTGTGACTGGTCAATACTCTCAATATGACTGTGGACTCACTCACCCCGCGGGGAAGCCCGATGCAAGGGCCCAACGATCAACTAGGGCCCAGATTTTTGTTAGTCATGAAAAAGAACCCATCACACAGTCGACGAGTCGGACAACTCCCCAGGTCCAGGAATCCGATGGTTAATTACCCCATGAGAAGTGTTCGACTCCAACCCATCCCGAGAGACGAAAATGAAGCCATCTGAGGTGACGACAGGCTGAGGATACCCGAGGTTCTGCGGATGGTAATGTGATTGTGATTTGCCGTTTCCCCTCATTTGCTTTGTTCACCTTCCTTGTGACATTATTGAATGAAGTCGGACAGTGTTACGGTGCAATCAGAGTGTGCCATACCTATTGAGTTCGTCTGGTTCCTCGGAAGTAACCCCGTGTTGAATTCTCCGTAGGCGCTATCCATCCACAATTACACCGCAGGCAGTGGTCGCAGCCATCTCAGACACAAGACCGATCGGCACGGGATGCTGGCATTGGCAATTTGGCATACTGTATTCCAGTCACCAGTTACCAGTACCAGAAGAAAAGAATTCACAGGTTGAAAGCAGATGGAAACAGGATAAATCATCCTCTATCTATGCTTGACGTGATGAATAGATCCATCGCAGTCAATAGCCACAGAATTAACCATTTTACCGTGTAACCGGAAGATGACCGGATTGTGGATGGAGTGACGGTTGGCCTGTTAGGTAATAATTAATATTTTCGTCTCTCCATGCTGTTCCACCACACTGCTGGTAGCCGGCTTCTTCGGCTCGCCTGGGTGTCCCGATATGTTCATTTGACATGGGATACGGAGGAAATATATGAGTGTTGGAGTAGATGCATGCATGTTATTATTTTAGATGTATCAGATATCCTAGGATCTGTACATATTGAAGCATATTTATCCTTCTTCCGTAATCCCCAGTTATGTCGGTCGGAGGCGAACTAATGCCCCCCGCGAAAAGTCGACTGGGCCTGTTCGCCGTCCCGATGGCTGGACTAGCCCGTATTGATGGTACGCCTAGATCCAGTCTGTATTCTCACCAGTCACCACAGCTATGAATTAATTTCAAAAGTTGACATAACTATTGTTCTATTAAACTAGAAAGCTACTATCTACTTAAATATAATAAACACCAAACCGTATGTTGTATACTGTTGAGGCTACGTGCAGAGGCAGTATCTCGGCACTCGGGAAAGGACAAACTGGGGCTGCTGTCTCCGGATTAACACCGCCCGCTTAAACCGTCAGGCTAAGACCAGCGTCGGGCCTCCGCAATTTGCTGAAATGCGGATATTCTGACTTAACTTATCCTTGACGAGTAGGTAGAGCATACCAAGGGAACTATCCGGGGACTGGACGCTTTTTCCTTTTTCCCTGTGGGTGTCGGAAGCCAACGACACACATTCATCATCTGAATCCTTTCCCTTCATCCTCTCTCCTCTCTCCTCTTCCTTTCCTTCTTCCTTCTCTCTTCTACTCCCCCGTAACTATTCCCAACAGAGTATTATCCTCCTCCTACGTTCTTGTATTTGCCGTCTCCTCCTGACGAACTATTCCAATCCCGTCTCTACCCGATTTGTTTCCTTTGTTTCCTTCCACGTCGCGTTGCCGGTCCGGTGCCCCGATTTCTGGCATTCCTCTCCCCCACACTCCGCTTATTCCGTCTCTCGCCCATGTCGAATGGCCCTACTCGCCTTCCTTGCTTCCAGCTCGCTTCCTTGCCTGTCGCACTCTACACCTCTTCCCCTCGACCTCGTCTACCGTAATTCAGGTTATCCCTATCCTGGTCGCACATCACTCCACTACGCCTGATTGATTTATTCACGGGTTACCTCATATTATTCGCGTTCTACCTCAGTGCTGTGCACCGGAATTCACGTCCTAGGTAAGTCATAGTCGCTCAGTTAACCACTTGTAATCCAGATCATGGCTAAGTCTATGCGATTCTCAGTCGGTCATCGGCTTATTTCGTCTTCATCCTCAGCCAAACTCTAGGCCAAATTGAAATCCGGGGACTAACGCGAAGACCCCCGGCTGACAGCAGACGGTGTCTGTCACGCCTTCCTAACCTACATCACCTCTCCTTTTACATCCAGACATCCTCAACATGCGATCGAGTATAGCTTGCGCTCGGTGCCGACGGAGCAAGATCAAATGCGTCAATGCCGGTATTGACACCACCTGTCGCGCATGCGAGTCTTCCGGTCGAGAATGTGTATATCCCACCCCGGCGATCGGCGTGGGCGGTGGTGCGGCCAAACGAGACATTGCCGCCATGGCCGACGGAGAGGATCGCAACGGCGATTGGGATAGCCCCAAGCGACAGCGCTCCCGCAAGACCGTCGGCATGTCCTCTTCTGCTGCCAAAGATGCAGCCAAAGCCTCGCTGGAGGTGCTCGACTCGTCCGTGCTGACCGTCAAGGTCTGGGAAGCCGTCTTTGATCTTTTCCAGTCGCATTACGCCCTCATCCTACCCTTTCTTCATCCCGCCTCCTTCCTCAGTCAGATTCGACAGCTCTCCGGTGGCACGGCATCCGAAAACAACCGAGACTCCGCACAAAGTCCTCCCGCCCCCAAAGCCGAACCCAACCCTCTCATACCCCTCGGTGTCCTCGCGCTCACTGCTCGATTCCATCCTCATCTGGTCGCCTACCATTCGCCCTCGTCCTCCGGCAACCCTTCGAACCCTCTCGTCGCATCCGAATTCTATGCGGCAGCGCTGCGCAGCCGGCTGGCCGGCGTCGATGGCGCCAGTCTGGCGATTCCCGATCTCACACGTGTGCAGGCGCTGCTGATGCTCGCACTCCACGAGTGGGGCATGTGCCGCGGCAAGAGCGCCTGGCTATATGTCGGCATGGCGATCCGGCTGTCGCAGGCCATGGGGCTACCGTTTGAGCTGGAGAATGAGCTCTTCTCTCGCGAGGGTCCCCGATCGCCTGCCCTCAAAGCCGAGGCGGAACTCTTTGGCGTGCGACGCGGTCCGGAACCCAAAGAGCAGACGTCCGACGATGTGATCGCCCAGGAGACGAAGCGCCGGACGTTTTGGGCCTGCTTCATCCTCGACCGTTGCCTCAGCAGCGGCAAATATCGTCCCCGCATGATTCGGGTGAAGGAACTCGGCATTCAGCTGCCCAGCGACAACGCTTTCGCTTTTGGAGAGCGTGTGCGGACGTCGCGTTTGAACGAGCCGTCCGCCCGTCGTCCGCAGAGCTTCGGCTCGCAGGGTATGCAAATTCCCAGTATTCGTCAGAGTATCGGAGGCTTCGGCGATGACAAACTGCCCAACAATGGGCCGCCGGACAACAAGCCGTGGTCTCCGATCTCCCGGCGAAAGGACTCGAGCGAGGATGAGATCGACCGATGGGAGATTGGGGCGGAGGAGTCGGTTTTGAGCCGGGTGATTCGTGTCGTTCGGATCTGGGGGAGTATCGCCAAGTGGTCTTGTGCCGGTGGACGAAGGTAATTCATCTTCCCCCGTCGCGTCACCTTGAGACTAACATTCGCAGAACGGAACAACTTCCCCCCTGGCATATTGACTCTAGGTTTTCGAAACTGCGGACGATGCTAGGCGAGTTCCAGGACGGACTCTCGCGCAATCTGCAGTACTCACCCCGAAATACCGACACCCATATCATGTACAAGAACAAGCTGGCGTCCTATACCGTCATGCATGTGGTTTACTTCCTTTCCGTCATTGTCCTCCACCGCGCCTACATTCCCTTTCTTCCGGTTCGGTGCAACGAACCGATGGGTCCCCTGGACGAGCCACTGTTCCCCGGTGAAAGGCCGCCGGATGCGTTCTGGAGGGACAGCGCGCGTGAGCTGTTCCGGGCCGCCCGACAGATGTTGGACCTCGTGGTAACGTGCCAGGAGCGCGGTGTTCTTGTTGAAAATCCATTGGTCGGGTTTGCCATCTACCATGCGGCCTTTATCGGCATCTACGCGGCACACTTTCCGCACATGGACCTGGAGGGATCGTTGAGTCTCAAGTCCGGGGCCACTGATGGAACGCACGGCCAGGCGCAGACTCGAAAGGCTCTCGACATCTTGCGAGATACGCGGTCACGCTTGAAGATGGCCAATGGATGGTTCCGCACGCTGAACCGACTACACAGCTACTTTTCCAAGGTGAAGCGCGACTTCCGACGGCACTCTCGCCTGGACGCTCTGGACCCTCATACCAACGGAATGCGTCCGATACGGGAGGGGGGTGCCGGAGGAGGCCTCGAGGAGTTCAAGTTACTCGAAAAGCTGTTCCTCGACTTTGGCAGCATTGACGACCGGCTCCCCGAGAACAATGCCGACGATGACGGGGCTGACCGTGCGACCAACGTCAGTGATGCCGGCAGTAACGCGGTCCGCAGTGACCCTGGCGCTGGTGAAACGGGCGAGTCTGCTCCAGATAGTGCCGGCGGTCGGCGCGAGTCGTGGGTCCCTATCAACAGCCCTGGCCTCCCTCTCCCCGGACCGGATGCCGAGCGGCGGCCCAGCCTGCCGTTGCCTCCGCGGGCCCTGCAGTCGCAGTCGCCGTATTCGCTCCCGTCACTGCAGCATCATCCCGACGGCCCTCTCTACGGCACCTCGCCGAATCTCCCGTCTCTTGGTCCTGTGCCGTCGTCGAACCGTCTCCAGCCTTTGAACTCGTGGCTCTCCCGTCAACAAGGCCCATACTCCCAGTCACTTCCCCCTATCAGCCAGGCGACCTCGCATGGCCTGCCACTTCTGCCCCCGCCGGGATCCGTCAACCACCCTGCGGCCTCACCCCCGGTGACGATTGACGGATTCGAAGGTGTTTCGAACGCCACGTGGTCGACCAGCCTCGGCGGGGATGATGTCGTCGCATTCCTTGAGGGATGCGACTATGACCAGCTGTCTAGCATGATGCCATCTGAGGTTGGCATTCCTGCTGGATGGTTGAGCACCGTGTGGAATGAATTTTCCCGATAGTTCGTCTCATTCTTTCCCTTTTTCGTTATTGTTTATTGTACTATATTGTACGTCTCATGTACTGTATGATTATGTGTTACTCTTGACGGTGGTCCGTATGGTTGGTTTCGGGTAAAAGGGTGGTATTTCGGCAATGGCGCAGCGAGTCAGTTATCTGTCTGATCTCTGATCTCTATTTCTTTGGTGAGCGCGGCGTTGGTCTAGTATCTGGTAGCAGTTATTCAATCTTCAACATTTCTTTTGATCTTGAACGCATTCTCTGATCCTACACCTTTCCATCAGCATACTAGGGGTAGTCTAATTATGCCTGTTGCACTGCGCAGCTGATATGAGCAGAGGCTACGATTCATCCAGCGCAGAGGACCGGGGTTGACGATGATGAGGGGTTAACAATAAAGGAGCTCCGGCAGAAGTATGCTGATTTGCCCCAATCCACTTTGGTTTCAGACCGTGGATCTGTGGCTTCCGACAATAGCGAGTCTTTCCGATGGCGCACATATCCCACATATGCCTCAGACAATAGAAGATCAGGGCGAAACGGCGCTGGAGCTGATTGAACTGGACGGAGTCGGGCTGACGAAGCGTCTGTGGGTATTACATGTTTCGTAGACAGCTTGTTATCTATTATTCTCTGCTAAGCATACAATATAAGCATACAGAGTACCATATCTTTACCCTGTTTGCTATAACTCCTTATCTTTGAGTGCCCTTCATTACTTCCTGATTCCCAGCATTCCTTATATGCAAACTCAACACTGTCATAAGTGTAGGAACTACAGCAGTGGCTTACTGGACAACAACAACAAGGAATAAATTGGCATACAGCCGTGGTCCTCTAGATCTATAAGCTGTGGCTCCATATCCCTCTACTTTAATATTATGATCAGACCAAGCGTATATGGCAGTATGGCATCGTCACGTGCATCCTGCGTCTATCTACAACAGTGGCTCGTCATCACCTAACCCCAGCAATGACCAGTAATGTTCACACAAATACCATCTAATCTATATCAGAGCAGCTGATACCCAAAACGGAAATGCAAATCATCTGGCAAGACTCCGACTCCGATCCCGCAATCTACGAACCCGCCCGCCTCCGCGGCGTCTTCAACAAGCGCTGTCCGCCCAACTTCCCCCTCGCCATCATCAAAGCCACTTCGCCAGAAGACGTCGTCTCTGCTATCCAGCTAGCCATCGGCAATAACAGCCGCATAGCAGTCCGAGCAGGCGGCCATTCCTTCCCTGTATGGAGTCTACAGGATGATTCCATCCTCATCGATCTAGGTGAATGGCGGGAATGCACTGTTGATGCAGCGCAACGCACTGCGGTAGTCACGCCGGGCGTCACCAGCGAAGGGCTTAATGAGGTTTTGGGCAAGCAGGGACTGATGTTTCCGGCGGGTCATTGTGGAGATGTCGGCCTGGGCGGTTTCTTGCTTCAGGGGGGGATGGGGTGGAATTGTGGGGTATGCTTGCCCTACTTCGTATTTGTCTGTAAGGTGAGGTTGCTAACGTGGCTCTGGTTGGGCTAGAACTGGGGATGGGCTTGTGAGCGGGTTGATGCGGTAGAGGTCGTCACGGCGCGAGGTGAGAGACTTCTCTGTAATGCGGAGGAGAACGAGGAGCTTTACTGGGCTGCTAGGGGGTCGGGACCTGGTAAGTTGAGTTCAGTTCAGTCGTTCGTTTGATGATATGTCAGTGGTTGATTGGTTGTGTAGCGTTTCCTGGGGTGGTAACGCGGTTTCATCTCCGGCTGCTGCCTTACCACAGTGACGGGACTCGATCGTCAGGATATGTCTATCCGGCGCGAGTATACCGGCCCGTCTTCCGCTGGGTGCTTTCGATGGTACAGGATCTCGATCAGGATACCGAGATTACTGCGCTTTCTCAGTTTTCAGACGGGGAGCTCTGCTTCTCTATCTTCCTAGTCTGTATAAAAGAGACGGCAGGACAAGCAGCTGAAGCCTTGCAGGCTCTCCACAAGACTAGAATCCCCGGGACGCTGACGGAGTGGTTCTGCCAGGAGGATAGTCTGGAGAACTTGTACCGACAAAAAGCCAAGTCCAACCCCCAAGATCACAGGTGGTGCTCCAGCAATGCGTACCTCGAAAGCAAGGCCGACGTCGTGGATATTCTCGAGGAAGCGTTCCTCACTCTTCCCAGTCCCGACAGCTATGCATTCTGGTGCCCGATTACACCAACCAGCAGGCGAAAATTACCGGATATGGCATTCAGCATGCAGTCTGACTATTACTTTGCGGTGTATGCGGGCTGGAAGGACGAAGCTGACGATGAGAGGTGTCAGTCGTGGTTGCGGCGTGTCATGGACACGATTAAACCGCATGGGGTCGGCGCGTATATAGGCGAGTCGGATTTCGATGTGCGACCTGACCGTTACTGGGCAAAGGACAATGAGAGCCGATTGATGGAGATTCGTCGGAGATGGGATCCTGATGGTCGGTTCTGCGGTCTTCCTTAGCCATGAGCTTCAGAATTCCCAGCTAGCCAATGGAGGTTTCAGGTCATTGAACCATACCTGGTCGCTACATGTTGGTCGAGACAGCAGAGTGGCCGTGCAACTAGCAGTATCCTGAGACAGAGCTCTTTGAAAGCCATCTACCACAAGGATTGACACAGCATTGACTCTCAACCGGAGTGGATTTATCAGACATGCTGACATGAAACGCACAAACTGATTGCACTCAAACCGGAAGTGCTTTTGCATATTGATCGTCTGACAGTGTCTCAGACGGCGAGCTCACACTACATTATGCATCATGCAAGATCAAGAATCGCAACAATCCAGAGGTCGCCCTCCTCGGGATCTCTATGTCTTGGAGGGGTGCCTTTCGCTTTCATTCAACAGAAGAATACAAGGCGAATTCAGCAGTACCACATTTCGCTTCTCAGAGCATACGTCACTTTGTCCTAGACTGTTCTTCAAGACATCCAGAATGAACTTGCCAAAACATCATGGAAGTTGCCGGTATATTGTCCCTTATTGAGAGTTCGTCATCAATTGCAGTGAATGGCCTCATCCACATTTCAATTCAGTTCAGTATAAATATCACCATCTACTCACCAGCTCATTCTTCTCTCTTTCATATATCCACATACCTATTGCTTCTATGCTAGAGTGCACATCAAACAGTACGCTTCAGCATTGCCAACTCAGAGCTCACTGTTACACATCAAGCATGGACGACGATACTTTCATGGAGCTCCGCAAAGGAGCAATTACAGAGGCCAAGAAAAGTAAGCTTCTTCTTCCTGCCTCTACAGCAGCCCATTACTCACCGCCACAACAGCTACCCTAAAAGGCCGCCTAGGCATAACCGACCTCAGCGTCGTCAAACTCATGGACGTAATCCGCAAAGCCGACTGGAACCTTGACAGCGAGGGGCATCCCGTCATCAGACCTCTAGAAGTAATCGCCCACTCCTCCGCCCTCCTCCTCCAGGAACGAGGCGTCAAGCCACAATCTGCATGCGACCTGTGCGTAAAAACCAAGAACAAACCGTTCCAATCGTGCGTTTGCGCTCCGGCGTTCCGCAGATATGCTCTACGTCTCGGGGCCTGCGCGAATTGTATCTGGCATGGGCGTGAGGCGCATTGTTCTCTGAGAAACGACTTTGTGGCGAATGGGGGGAAGAATTGGATGTTTACGTTGGATCTGTGGGTTCCATACTGTCGTATTCCTTGCAAGTTGCTGAACGTTATAGGACTGTGCTCCATGGAGGAGGGTTGTTATACACTGAGGGTCTCGGACGTCGTCTCAAGGGGCTGCCTCCTCTTCAATCTGCGTCACGCACGCCTGCCATCACTACTCGCAAGGCTACTTCATCCAAACCTGCGACAGGTCGACAACCTCCCCTCACTGAATCAAAGGTCGAATCACGTCGAGGTGACAAGTCCTCACTCTCGACTCGCCGTCTGGCTGGAAATCCCACAAGTGTCCTAGGAAAGCGATTCGCAGCACCTTCAATCGAGCCCTGCCCCCAACGAAAAGAACCCGTCATTCAAAGGACAGTGACGGTAAACTCGTGCCGTGGCCATGCACCCCCACATCTTGGAATGACCTCGACAAGCTGAAGACGGTTTATTCGGACCTTCAGGGTTATATGCGTGCTGTCAAGAGACGGATTGAGGAGTTGAAGGCCGGTTCTCTAGAGAGGAGAGAACAAGAAGTGAGCGCTGTTGTTGGATGATTGAAGGTAGATTAGGGTTGGGGCGTTCGAGTGAGGAATGGGGATGGTTGTCATGTCGGGAATAGGTGTTTAGTGATTGATTGATTGGGCTGCTGGGTTCTTTATGGAGTCAATGGTGAGCACTAATGGTTCTGGATAGACATGCATCATTAGGATTATCTCATTTCGGAATATGACCTACAGTTGGATTCCTTCATCAGCTTAAACTCCCACTAAAGTCTTCACCCACTCAGCTCTCACAGGGACCCTGGGAGTCGCTAAATATTATAGAAGTTGCTGGTAGCAAGTGAGCGGTAAATTTAGTCAGGAATGATGATGATGTATCATGTGGGATCGATTGTGGTGAAAGCTATCTATATACCAAGACGGATTTTGGGACATCGGTACATCTGTCTTAGCGGTTTAGGTCGTCGCGGACAGAGAATTTGATGCTTAGAGTAGGAGATATCTCCTTGTAGGTAAATCGTCCGGGTGTTGAAGCAATATAAGACTAAAAATGTGGTGGTCGGTTGAATTAGGGTTAAGTTTACGCTGGCTCATCAAGACCTAATATTAATACTTCGGAGTAAGCTATGGAAGATAAGTAGCTCCCATAACAACAGTAAAGTTCTCGTATAATGCTTGCCTGATATATTCAATCTCATTGGCAGTTTGCCATGTCTGTTAATGACATCAACCTCGTATTGCTTCTTGGCTTGAGTCATCCATTTCAGAGCTCATATATAAATATGTATGTAACATCGTATCTCAATCCCAAGCACCAGAACTTAGCTCAATATCTCACATAAGTAAAGCGTCAAATTATCATCTCTGACAAGTAAAATGCCCAAAGTAGCCATCGCAGGCGGCTCCAGCCCAACCCTGGGCGCATCCATCGTCGCCGCCCTCTCCACCACGCACACCAACTGGACGCCCATCATCCTCTCCCGGCAAACCCCCAACCCCAAACCTTCACCTGAAGGCATCGAGACCCGCTACGTGGACTATACATCCCACACATCTCTCGTCGACGCACTCAAAGACATCGACACAGTCCTCAGCGTCGTGCTCATCCCCGGCCCGGAATCCGTCACCTACCAGCTCAATCTGCTCAACGCTGCTATCAACGCAGGCTGTCGGCGGTTCGCGCCGTCGGAGTTTGCCCTCTGCGAGCAGGCACAGGCGCAGGTTGATTTGTTACAGCCGAAGAATGTCGTCTGGGAGGCGGTCAAGGGCAAGGTTGAGGAAGGGCTGATCGACGCAGCGCGGTTCCCGTGCGGCATGTTCATGAATTACCTGGGGATGGGGATCGGAGGCGAAAAAGAAAAGGAGGCGCGCGCTGGGTTTGCCGAGGGGGCGTTCCTCGTGCACTTGGATGCTGAGCCGACGTATGTGGTTGTTCCGGTGAGAGCAGATGGATCGTCGCCGAGGCTCACGTTGACGGATATTCGGGACGTGGGGAGATTTGTGGCTGCTGCGCTGGAGATGGAGGAATGGGGAGGAAGGGAGTTGGGAATGGCGGGTGATACTGTCGGGTTCGATGAATTGGTTAGGCTTTGTGAAAAGTATACTGGCAAGAAGGTCGAGGTGCGCCGGGTGACGATGAAGCAGCTGGAAGACAGATTGAAGGAGATTCCTGATGAAGATGTGCTCAAGCGAATGGACTGTCAGATAGCCATGGCTTGCGCGAGAGATGGGTCGGTGGTGCCAGGGGTGTTGAATGAGATGTGCAAAGTCCAGCCGATCAAGGTGGAAGAATTTCTACATAAATACTGGAGATAAAAGTCAGAGGATGGCAATCGTTCCCAAAGGCGTTTCTTTACCTCTTCTGGACTTTCAATAAACAACTATTCATTTCTTGGACGCAGGCTGATCACCAGCTTTATGCGCTCAAACAGCATTTCTGGCAATGAGGTCAATGCGACCGCAACAATGGTAGAATTTTTAATCAAAGCAAACATACCGTACCTGCTCCTTTATGCCGAAATCAGGAGAAAGAGTCAGACTGCCGTGCTTCCCACTAGTTTACCCGCCATGAATTGTAGAAGAACCTCGATTGACTTCTCAGCATCCTCCGGATTCTGGAAAGAGAGGAGACGGCTTTTGTAAATAACAAGGCTTTTGTCGCCAAAGTATGCCTGGAGAAGCCGGGCCTGTTTATCTCCCATGTACGACAGAGCTAGGACCTAGGCTGTATGAGCGATATTGCTACATGGCTAGTTTGAAGAGAGAGTTCACCTACCGGAATGACGGTATGGTCCCGATAGTCATCGCTGGTGAGCCTTGTAAGCATCGTCGCTATTATAGCAAGTACGTCTCCACGAAGGAGTTTGTTATCATCGCTAGGATACACATGTATCATAGAGAACATTGCATGGGGCTTGGAACACGCATAGCGAGTCCGCCAGGCATCATTAGGACGCCATTTAAGTGAGTGGAAAAGTTCGTCGTCGAAAATGTCATGCAACATACAGCTTGAGAAATCACTGTAAGCAATGCGAACGATTAGCCTTCATTATTTCGAATGTTGATCACCAATCCTACCTTGGTAACCAATCTGTACGCCTCCAAAGCGGGCGTATCTTCTTGTCATTCAATTTCCGTGGAAAAAACGAAAGCGCCTGTCAACTATGCGGCACATTTTCTGAGCGGCATCCATGGGTCTGTCCCCGAGAATTTTGTGCTTCTTCCAGAGCAGAGGCTCAAGTTGCAAGTATTCCATCGTGTCTTTGTCGTCCTCGTCGACAGGATAAGATCGAAGCTCCTCGACGGACATGGGAGTAAGATCTTTCGCAACTCGCGTGCTCACGACCATCATGACCGCGGTAGATGTACAGATGATGACAGGTTATCTTGAAGTTCTCATACGTCTCCGGATCGAGATAGGGATCGGTTGTATCCAGAATGTTGTTATAGATATCATCCAGATCATCGGCGAACTTGTCGCGCTTTGCCTGTATTGCAGCCTTTGCTCGGCGCCAGAGGGGTTTTGAGAGAGTGGTCATGGTGATGGTTGAAGTTGTGGAAGAGAAGAGAAAGATGAGAGCAAGAAGAGGATGGGAAGTTTTCTCGGGGTGTTTTAGAGTGGAAGATAAACAATGATGTCAGGATAAAGTACGGTACGTTTGGCCCTCAATCACTTTCTCCTGGGGAACATGTCTTCTAGTTACATACAACGACACCAATGGCAAGATCCTTCATAGTATTCCAGGGCCGGAAAGTTTCCGTTACGAGGTGCCTTCAACTTGATTGAGACAATCCAGGTAATCTTGGTGCTAGGACGCAATATCACGTATATTTCGTGTCTGTCCTGCGACATCTGTTCTCGAAAATAGACTGCTTTTCTAGTTTCCAACCAACCATCTCCATCACTCCTGCATGAGGATAGCATCTTGATTTTTACACCTCATCCTCTTCTTTACCTCCGCAATCAGAGTATGCATGGATGCAGTTTCGAAAACTCTTCAGAAATCTTCCCCCAACATGCAAAGGAATAGCAAGACACTTGCTGGCCTTTCCTGGGTTGGTGGTAAAAGACTGGAAAACTTCAAAGATTCCATCAGAGCCGGTTGCGGTTCGGGAGATTGAATACGTTGGGCACGGCTAGGCTGTGACATTTCATGTTCAGTCCATCTTCCTCTCAGGAGGTGTAAAGCTGATCACAATGCTTGATGCTTCTTTCACTTAGAAGGACGCGACAAACTTGGGAACGGGCCCAACTTGTTTACTGGCCCATCACCTTTTAGACATGCAGAATCGAGTGCGCGGAGAACACTGAGGTTCCAAGTTCCCTGAACCGCCTTATGGATTGATTATGGTCCGATATTGGAAGAGTCTGTGATGCATCAATGCTCGAAAAGCTGCCACGACGGCCGGCATAGAGAGGAGGTAAATACATGAGTACGGGTCGAGGAACACATAGTATAAATGTTTATCAATGCCTGTTGCATCTGAAGCTACAGCGCTGTTATAGATTCCGGTGGCAGGTTATTGATGAGCTTTTCGTGCTGCTTGGTTTCCTGCCCTTCTTCTTTCGACGGACTTTGCCTTGCACCCTGGCGGCCATTAAATTTATCGAAGTTGGCAAGCTTGCCTCCCATAACCTCAATCAGCACCTTACAATTGGCGCAAAGGGTGCCAGGTATTGCCCCTGGCCCCCACATGGGTCGGGATAGGCGATCGTCGTATGCGGCAATTCCGTATACGCCTTCCAGCGCATTCAAGGCCAACACAGAGCTCTTATCTGCCGCGTCCCTAAACTAACCTTAGTAAGATCCTTAGTGAAGAGGATAAATTATTCAGACCTGAGTATGAGACGGAAAGGGTACGTTTCGGCACAGCATCCAAAGGGTGTGCCATTGAGCTTCCCACACCTGCGAACGCTTGGCGACCATGCCTGGGACCGACCGCTGAGTCTAAAGAGCTCAGTCCGAATCAATGAGAGCCTTGCCCGGTTTAAGACCGCTAGCCATGACCCAGTTGTCTTCTTCTCGGCATTGTGTCCAGACATACCGGCCCCTAGACAGTACCCCGTACTCGGTAATGTGTAAATGGTTATCAAATTGCATAAGAGCAAGCCCTCATGATTATCATGACCGTCTCTAGTAGGACGGGAGCCAGGACGGGACAGTTGACGGATCTTGACCGGTATTTACTGACTTTGAGCCTTCAAGCTTTGCTTGAGGTTCTTGCGCTTGGTGGTGCCCCGTGTCTGTGGCACTGTCACACCGAAATCACGCTCACATCGTCCATCCCCGTTGGGGTTTTGACCGATGACCATATGTTGACCGAAGAGGTCCAGCTTGGTAACCTGGACCAGGTCCGCACCGGGAGCAGGAGTCGAAACGGGCACAGGAAAGATGTCCTAGGCTCTTAATGTTAGTTTCATGCATGGTTTGGAGATAACATGGTCCCTACCTTTTGGCAGCTAATAAGCCCTCCTGCCGCATTTTTGCGCCAGAGTTCGGTCGTTCCTTTTGCGCGATTTCCAGACAACTTGGGCCATTTTAATAATGAAGTTGTAGAGACATGGCCTCAGTTTATGTCCATTCATTGCTCCTTTGCGCACGGCAATACGGCCGGCGAGGCCTCTCTTTCCAAGTGCGGACCCAATATAGATGCCGTCTCTATCATGGTTGTTATAGGTCAGGAACATACAACATCTTGTCCCCGTCTTTGAGGTTTACAACACAGTGAACTCTCCCGGCACGCCCATTCGAATCAGTTGTTCGTCAATCATTGCTCTGAATAGGCCAGCTAACTCTTCGTTGTCCCATTAGGGCATTTTTAGCATGAGGCGTTTTGTCACAAAGTCATAGCTGAATCGTGCAGTCTTCAGTAGTCTGTTCTTATCAGCCGCGAGAAACTGAAAGTCTTCGGCTGAGATGTTCGTGAACACTATGAAGTGACAGCGAGTATCTAGGCCGTCTTCAACGCTCAAGATGAAACCTTCGTAGTCCATATATTCAGTTATGAGACTGGGCTCTATGGTTCTGTTGAAGTTTGTGATGACTGCCAGAACTCAAGTTCAGCACTCTTTGGACCGACTCAATGGCTGGGCTTTTTCTAGATCAGATGGAATCAGAAATTGGGGTATTGTAGAGGAGTTTTGTCCATTCAGACATCTGATTGCGCTCTTGTTCTACTTGCTCTGCCTCTTGTTCTTCTGTCTACGCTTGTCTTCGGTCGTTGTCAAGAGTGGCCGACTGTCTGGTGAGCCCAGCCACACTAATCGACGGAGCGAAGCAAAAGTCTGGCGACGCTGTCCTGTCCAAGGCAGGAGGCCTGGCACCACCGCAGGATCCGATGCGAGCGCAGAACAAACCAAGCGCCGGAGGAAGGTCCACTACCTAGGAATCTCACTAGTCAGGCATTAGCTGCAAGTTCATGGCAATTGAGAACGCAAGGGTACACTCACAGGATAAAGACGACGGAAAGAGAGAAAAGGGCAAGAGGGGAAGATACCTGATAGAACCTATAGAATTGCTCAAATTGCGCTTGCGTTACCGAAGGTAGAATAAGAGTGAATACTGGATTACTGGTTGTATAATATTCACTCAGTAAATGATTCATTTTAGAGCTGCCTTATGAACAAGGAAGAACTTAAAGTAGAAGGACATAGTAGATAAAGAAGGCTTTATGAACCTAATACAGCAGACCTTTTCCTTCCTTCCAGATTTCCCACTGTGATAAGTCTCGCAGGAGAACTTTTGTAGATTAGATGCTTTTACTGATGCTTATTATTTTGAAGTAAGGTCTTAGGGGGCTCTCCAGTCCTCAACTACACACAAAGAATTTAATCCTTGAATATGCTCCGATTACATGAGGGTATAAGGTGTAACAGGCAGAGATTCTACCTTTTAGGAGTAGTCAAAAGCTATTATTGCATCACTGTTAATGGTGTACTAGGAGATACTAAGTCTCTGCGATAAATGCTCTCTAGAACCTGTCATGAAATTCATACATAGAACATCACTATAAGAGAGCCAGACCAGCTACATTTCAGTCGAGATCGTACACTGATAGAACATGCAACACTAATAATACGCAGTAAAGCCTGCAAACAATAGAGGAGAATAGCCAAAAAATGAGAGAAGCAACCGGATCAGAGAGGGGGGAACCTCCCCCTCTCTCATCCGCCCAGGCCCTGCCCGGCTAAGAATATTCGTATAGGTAAGAATATTCGTCACCGGCAACGAGCAGGGCCTGTATCGAACCCGGGCCAGTAGTGCAGTGGTACTGCAGTTGACCACTGCACCACCGGCCCGGGTTGGTTGACAGTATGATATAATAGGAAGTCATCTGTTGCTAAGCGGTTGCCTAAAAGGGAAGTGAATGGGCAGATGCCTGGGGGTAAAGGCAGCGTTGTGAGGCAGAGATGAGGCATCGCGACTGCCTTCGTTGCATCATGTCTTTGGCTTGGAGAAGATGCGTAGAACCTGTCAACTCCAACGCTGAACTGAAGATTCGAACCTGGTCACGAGGTAGGCGTCCTATTAAGGACATCTTGATGATGCTTCACGCTGAGACATTCTCATCTGTAGCTTAGATGCCCCTTGTTCCCTTCTCGATTTCAAGTTAGACGGCTATAGAGCTCTCATCTCATCTGCGACTAACAAAAAGAATCCTTCCACCGACGTCCCACCCCTAACACACAATGGACACATCAACTCCGTCCGACGAACAGCACTCGCTACTACTGTCAATAATCTGGGTTATAACGATGGGAGTCATCTCTCTGTCCATCTATCGCCGTTTTGAGGCGTACTTGAATCCAAGTCGAAGGGAACCTCCTGATTATGCTACGCTCGTCGCGACTCTCCTGCGCGACCTTGACAATGGGGAGAAGGGTTTAGAACGAATCGAAGCAAACAGTCTGAAAATCAAACGGCTCACGACTCAGGTTCATGATCTGGGGCTTTCGAGTAACCTGCGCGAGCCTGGAGACATAGAGAAGGCAATAGAGCATGGGGAAGCAGAGTTCTTGGAATGCAGACTGCAGTTCGTTCAACTTCACGATGAGATGCTTTCGATATGTCCCGAGCTAAGGGGGATGCATGCAGCTCAATGTACCCTGACGCCAGAACGACGACAGATATTCCTTTGTGCAGAAGAGTCCAAGACTGCCGCTGGGGAGGAGGGAGATTGTTCTCATCAGGAGCTTGAGGGGGCATGATCGCTACAGGACATTGCAGAGGGTGTCGGGCTCTAGCTGATGACAACAGAGCCTTGCTATGCTAAAACTTGCTTATTGATTTGATTCACTCCATGATGCAGAATTGCCAAGTCCTACGTCATTCTCCTCTCTCCGATGTTTCTACATTGATCTTAACGCGCAGCCAAAGTAATCAAGAGTAGTTGACACAGGAACTACAACGAGCAGCGAGTCTGGAAGGGTCTAAACACAACACCACACATCACCGAATTGCATGTCCCATCCATGCTTGCTGAGCTCCTGTTCTAGCCTGCGAAAGTCTAGTACCATTCCACTAGATCAATCACAGGGAGGCTTTACCCCAATACCGCATCCGCCTGAGCACATCACACCTTGACAGGACCAACATCTGTAATGCCCTAGTCCCCAGCTGCGGCGAAAGTAATCAAATCCCACCATGACATCGCAGTAATCCATATGAACTGTGACTGGAATAGAAGTACATATCAGAATCACTAGACACATCAGCAAAGAACATCTCCGATAGATGACAAGCTTCTTACGGTCATCGCATGCCCGTGCGCAAAGTCCTTCTCAACTAGCCCTCCGAAGGTCGCACCTCACTGCACCAGTATATCCCTTGCGAACAGCCGGTAATCCAACAAGACGTACCCTCGCCAGGCCACAGGTTACATATCGGAACCGGAGGCGGTCATGGTGTTATCGACCAATCCTTCTGCGCATGTTGGCGCAGTCAAAGAGCCAGGTGGTCCCGTCGTAAGCTTCGTCCACACGGAAGAGATTCTTCGGGGAGAGAAAGACATGTATACGGACGTGGGTCACCAGATGGGATGCGCATAGATGAGAGGTTCTGGCCATATCTGGTCGTCAGACTGCCGGTAACCTTAAGTCTGAATTGCTGGTTCTATTATGAGTGCCCTTCATCACTGGTGCAGACAGCCGAATCTTGAAAGCCAGAACGTACAATGATATCTCACCCATCCTTTGTCCTCTCAAACGCTGTGTAATGCACCATTCTAACTCAGAAGGCTCCCTAGGCGATATAGCACCTGTGAAGGATAGTGTACCTCCAACCCAAACTATGAAAAGAAAGCTGTACAGAACCTTCCGGCATGCACCTCACAATGCACCATCATCCGACGACTAATCGCCCAGCCCTGACCCTACGACGACTAATCGACGCAGTGAAAGGGCACACGATCAAGAGAAATGAATCCTGCTTTATTCAAAATTCTCTTCCCTGCAAAGAAAGAAGCCAAAGACAAACACAGCTGAAATACAACACCACTTCTTCTTGGATGGTTCTGCCTCTTGTCTTCTAGCTACTTGGACATCGGACGCTTGGATATCTTTCTTCCCTCTGAGACAAGAAAAGGGATAAGAGATCGCCAAGATGGTTCACTTTCCCTCCGAGGTCATCGACACGATCGTGTCCTTTGTCGAGCCTGAAGACTTCTATACCCTTATCCAGTGTGCGTTAGTCAATCGTCAGTGGGCTAGATCGGCTCTTCGTGCTTTGTATCGGTAGGTGTTGCATCCAGACAGGAGAGTAGCGGCGGTTGCTAATAGGAATAGCTCTGAGGCACTGTTCCCCGGTGTCAACAGATTGTCCGCATACGAGCACTCGGCAATGGTAAGAACGCATAGCAGCAGATAGCTGAGCCGGATGCTGATGAGACATAGTCCATAAAACCAAAGCGATGGGCCGAATTCTGGTGGACCCTGATCTTGTCTGCTTTCACCTTTGAGACTTATCTCCCGTACGCCCAATTTCTTCACACGCTCGACTTGTGCGATCTTGCGCTTTTGATCCATCTCGACAGAGAGTTTGCGGCGTAAGTGCTCGGCTCAATTTTGCTCAAGCGCGCTGCTAACATTGGAGTAGTAAGTTGCGGTATGGTCGCTTCGCATTCTATCTCAGAGTCACTTGCTATGAGAACTATTGCAACATCTGTGCTGCTGTCGGTTGGGGTAAGTGTTCGATGGCTGCCCATGGGACTGTGGCTGACCGACCCAAGCCATTTTAGTTGTAAACCCCGGAATCACCTGCTTGGTCTGTGACAGTTGCCCCGAGACCTGGGATAACGAGCAGGACAGAGAGCGTTATCTTGGAGTTTCTTCGTCCGTTCTGGACTGGTGGGCTCATCATCTGATCCGTCTCGAGACTCTGTGGTACACTATGGGAAAGCATCTGCGCGTGGAGAACGCACGCAGCATCGCACGCCATTGTCCCCGGTTCAAGAACTTGATTGTATGGGAATGGATGGAAAACACCATCAGTCGCGCCAGATTCGCTCGCGATGGTTTCGACAGTGAATCTGACAGTGATTCCGACAGTGATACAGAAGAGGAAGAGACGTCGGCTGGAGATTTCCTCCTGGCTTTGCGACGCAATACCCTGGAACGGTTCGAAATTCCCCGCGATTCGCACTGCAAGGTTTCCATGATTACCGGCTTAATTGCTCATTCCAAATCACTGCGTGTGTTGAGATTGCCCAAGTTCCGGCCGGAGCTGGCGATCGAACTCATAAAATCCAAATCCATGCAGTCCCTTGAAGCCATCCACTTTTTCCTCGGTTACGAGAAATGCCCTAGACTAGCTGAGCCGTTCGGAAAGTGGCTCGGTGCATGCAGAAACCTGCGTCGCATCGAGGCTTGGCTCTACCATGACGAACTCTTGATGCTAGCGCATGCCATGCACCACGGCCTCGTCTCCTTGGAAGTTCTCGTCGTTCAGCAGAACTACGAGGATAACACCAAGATCATCGACGCCTTCTACCGCGGCGTGTCGCGTCAGCGCAACATGCAAGAGCTGACCCTGAACACGGAGATGACGAGCGATAAGGAGATCTTCATGTGGTGCCTCTTCCGCCTGAGGAAACTGCGCAAACTTAATCTCCGCAGAATGTCGGCCAAGCTCACCTTGGAGGAGATTGGAGCTCTTACCTCCAGCCACCCCAATCTCACCTGGCTGGGTCTGTACGTGACTCCGGCCCTCGATGACATCTGGCCCTACATCGTCGCGCCCAAGATCCGATACCTCCACTTGGTCGGCGTTGGTAAGTTGCACGCCAAACCCGTGCTTAATTTCATTCATCGTCTGGGCGAACAGAACAGGGGATTCATCCTGAAGCTCAAGCTCAGCACTTTTGCTGAATCCTTCACAACTGTCTCGGATGAGGATCATCGCGCCATTTCAAACGTGCTGTTTGACCGTCTGCGCGGCCGTCTCCTGCCGTACAGAGAGATGCTCTAGCACCTCATTGGTCATGAATCAGGATGCTTAGCATGTCGGTTTGGACGGTTGGATCAGACATTAGCAGACTGGTTATTTCGACTGTGATTTGTCATTTCAGGATTGATGCTGGATCTTTGGTAGAACTATGCAGGATGTTTTGAACCTAGACCTTCAACCATATTAGAAATCCAGTCACCATCTTCTTATCATCATTGGTAGGTTTCCAGCGTGGACGATGTAGATTTATCAGCATTCAGCAGTCACAACCCGACGCATCGGAAGAGATAACATCTCTTACATGCCCGAAGAAATCAAACAGACCAAACAAACCAAACACAACACAAACAGTAATAAAACCCGAGATGTGACGTCAACAAATCTCCCACCCACCAATCAGCGCCGCCAATCGCTGTATACATCTTTTGTCTTGTTTGTTCGCGGTTTCACTCTTCTCAACATGACTCTCACTCGATTACTCGACAACCATAAGAACTGATGGGCTGCCAACAGATCGAGCTTGAAGGCTGTCAAAATGATTTCTTCTCTCGTCGAGCATGCACTTATGAACTCCTGAGGTACCAGTCAAATAATCTGACGATATGCTCTCCCACGACCCTGGTCTCGCATATAGTCCGGCGGAGTCGCTGCTGAACCCGTTCCCCTATGTTTGGTCGTGGGTTGCTTCGTTCTGGATGAGGGATGGGGTTGGATCGTCTGAGTCTGAGTCTCTACCGGGGGAAAAATGAATGCTTGGTTGTCGTACCTACTGATGGGTGAGTTTCCTGGTGGGATTTGTTTTGATTTGGCTGGGTCAAGGCAATGATAGACTGATATTGTTGACATAGAAAAAGTGTGGATTTTTAGGATGCTGCTGTGAGGGGTAAAGGGACCAACTGCAGGGACCGGCTGCAGTATCCTATCGATATAGATTCAAGAGGGTGAAAAGGGCATGGCATGACGAGTTGCTACAGGCTCAAGTGCAAGCGAGAAGCCAAGCAGGGATCGAAGGAATTCAACTACACCTAGTATATATGGCTAACTTGTGATATACCCTGGACTCATGAATCATATTCATCAACACATGCAATGTTACTATATACAAGAGCTTGACAATAGATCCCGTTTGTGAGACTATAGGACCCCCATCTGCGACCTGGACAACCTTTTGCCCAATTGCTCCCTCGCTTCCTGGCACATCTTGGGAATATCTACGTTGGCAATGATACCATTCCGGTAGTTGATCGCCTCCTCAATCTTCTTAAAATCATCACCAACGCCCTCAGCCAACCACTCGTAGCAGTTCCCGATAAACCTGCTGCTCTGCACCAGCCACTGAGACCGCTCACGGCGGCTCGCATCGTAAGCAGCGAGGGCAGCTTCGAGGTCCTTGTGAGTCTGCACCCGTTCGTCCTCTAGCAGTGTAGCCAGCACGGCGGTATCCTCGATGCAGAATCCGGCTCCTGCACCGTGGTGCGGCGATGTTGCGTGTGCCGCGTCACCGGAGATACAGATGCGGCCTTTGCGGAAGGTAGGGACGGGGTGGTCGCCTAGATCGAAGATTGCCCACTGCCCAGGTCAGCAACCGCAGTGGAACTCCATAAGGTCGACATACCACGCTGAGCTTCTCCTCGGTCAGCTTTAAAAGGTTGATGACGTTTGGCCCGTAGCCTGCAAAGTCCCGTAGAGCTTCGTCCCGCGTACCCTCCCTCGTCAGCCGGGGGTAGTCGGTCCATTTGTCGGGCGTGGTGTGGAAGGCAACGATGTTAAGAGTCTTGCCTTGATTGACCGGGAATGTCAATAAATGGCTGCCGGGGCCCATCTGGAAACCGGTCAGTCAGAAGACGAGAAAGAGGATGAAGTACGCACATGCATGCACGAGTTAGAGGCCAGTTCTTCCCCAACAGCCTCAATAGCCTTTTCCATCGGCACCAGTCCCCGATACGCATACTTGTGCGTAAACGACGGGTTCGCGGACGGATGATCATCGCCCACAATGATGCGCCGCACCTGGGATTTGATCCCATCGCAGCCAATTACCACATCGGTCACATCCTCGGACCCATCCGCGAACTTCATGACGAGCTTGCCATCTGCACGCTCAGTGATATGCTCTAGGCGCTTGTTGAACCGCGAGATCTCAAGCGGAACCAGCTTGATCAACTCATTCAGGAAATGCGCGCGATGGACACCGGTCTGACCGAGGCTGTTGGAGATGGTGAATGCGATGTCCTGTCGACTCGAGTTCTTCGCAGTGGTCGATGTGCCTTTGTTATAACCGTCCAGGTAGTCGAACCAGACCTTCTGTTTCGAAGGCCATAGGTTCCGCGTGCAGACCCTCTCAAAAGCTTTGTAGATGCCCTGGTGGCTCACTTTCATGGCTTCCACTGCATTCGGACTGAAGGAGACGCCTGCGCCTACCTCGCCGAATGCAGGGGCTTGCTCGTAGATCGTCACTGGGATTTGACGGTGGTAGAGTGCGATGGCTAGAGTCACGCCGGCGATCCCACCGCCAACAACGGCAACGTGGAAGTTCTTCTTGCCGGTCATTTCCACGACTTATCCGAATAATGAGCTGCTGATGGAGACTATACGAGGTCGCGAGGGTCAGTCAAAAGTGTCGCTTTAAGCAGGGGAGTAACTACACGCAAGGCAGCCATTTCAATCATGAACAGATCATATAGCGCTGACCCTACGCGGCTATAAGGGCGTTTTGAATAGCGTGGAGTGGTGAGTCGGATGGGGGAGGCGTATCGGCTTCGCCTCAGGCCCCATCGGATAAGAAAGAGACCCACCACCCCCTGGGGCATTGGGGCATCGGACATCCTCCTTTCATTTGAACGGTGGGCTGCGTAAGTGTCTAGAAAGTAAAACTTATTCCATGTCGCGTCAAAAAATCAGGCTCTGGCCTGAAGAAGCTTTAGAGTTCAGCTCATTACTGTCATTTCGACGAATGTTGATTGTGTAATGTTGTCCTGTCTCATCTTTGAATCTGGAGATCCGGGGGATTTGCGGCATCCGAAGTACGTTCGGGACCGTCACTTTGAGATCGATGGACTAATGGTTGATGATTGATGAACTGACCGACTGCTGCTCTGTATTGAATTCTTGCCGCATCATTCAATTCAGTTCAGTTCAATGAAAATCTATCAGTTGGTACTGTTTGGTGTATACTGAACCGTTGTTGCAATGAACTGGGTGTATGCGGCACCTTCCGAGGCCAGTCGATTCCTTTTGACATTGTAGTGATTGTACGCAGTCCCGTCTCCTCTGTAGATATGGCGTGTTGATCGACTCACCGGAGAATCCCTCACAACAATCCAGAGATATTGAGAGATACATTATCTTCACGAGATGCCAATGACCTCATGCGAAGCAGATTGCAGCGGGGCAATGAGGATGTAGAGATGTGGGGTGTGGAGAACTATAAGCATAACCAACAGCCCGCCAACAGGTTCAATGTTGCTCATCTAGCGTATCTTCCTTCAATTCAGCTACAACTACTGAGGATCTGCTGCTGGGTCATCACGTCCTGGTAAAGGCCTCCTTATGCCAACTGGAAAGCTGCAAATTGAAAGAAGTTGCTATTGTTGGGTAAATACTGTCTGTTCACCGAAAAGGTCACCCAATCACAATACGTTGTCTTGCTGCATCACACCAAAAGCGGCAATTGGGCCAGTCTAGGTTCTTATCTTAGTGAGGTACCCAGGAAATAGGTACTGGCCTAAGGCAGGTAATCGCACAGTAAGCATTATTACACATGGTCGGAAGCGTCGGACAGGGAGTTGGGTCCTTAAGAACAACCGGAGAGAGGTCAATCTCACTGTTGAAAGACGATGTCTAGTGTAAACGGAGTCTACGGGAATCACCTGCTCATGTACTGTTGAGACCTGGATAGAACGTAGGTCGGCAAGCTACCTAGGAGAGCTTCAACTGGCAGCTGCTAGCTGACTGTGCCACCTGTGAGCTGCCTTTGCTCTGCAGCATTATTCATGTCGGATAATCGGCCCATCGTCGCCCTGGTCTCGGCCAATCAACATGCTCTTAGATCAGATATTTTGATTATATCTCATCCGGTCGTCTACCTTCTAATCAAATTAGCTTGTCATCTGGTCGCTTACGTCGGTTTCCTAGGCCGTAGGTAGTTGGTTGGAAATAAGAACACCAAGAATCCCTGCTGAGGGGTACATATGCACCTGGTTGGAACTAGAAACTGCACACGTTCTTCTAGATTACGCCTTATGAACACAAATATGGTTCCCAAGCGGAGGACTCTGTTGTTGTAAACTATCGAAAAAGGTAAACCACATCTAGTCCAGGAGCAAGAAAGTAACGGGAATCTACGGCAACTGGAATTTCGCTCAAGAACGAATCGGGCATCAACTGCCCTCTCCACACCAGCCACCAAACTGAGAGCGGTGCTTTCCGAGGTTCGCTCAAAATTCAACCATGCAGAGTGAGATGCCCCTTTTTCTTAGTGCACTTTTCTCCTATTAAATTCTTTGTTCCTCAAGTGGAATCAGCCGCATGCTTCAATTTTGTTTCCAGTTGCCACTGGTCTGTCAAAAAATTTCCTGTATCTCAGTGTCCACCTCGCCTGTGTCGAAAAGGCCGGTGCCCCACCTTGGAACGGAATAAAGACTGGAGTGGCGTCGCACTAAGCTGGAATTTCGCCATTGACTAGCCCGGTCAGTCTTAGCCGCTCGAGTACGGCTTACTAAGGGAGATTAGAGAAGCTGGAGCTGAAGCTCTGGAATGAAAGCTCCAACCCGGAGCTGGGGGGAGCTATGCACTAGGTGCCGGTTACTCCGTAGGTAGAAGGGTAAGATTCAGGAGGGGTCGCACATGGACTGGTCATATACACTTTCTCTCTGTGCTCTTGTACCTGGTCTCCGGATAAATATAATCTCAAAGAAATTGATCTTACCATCGAAGTCAGCTCTTCCAAAGGACAAGGTCCAGCTGAATTTTGTGCTGCGCAGCTGTCCCAAATCCCATGAGGGGCGGGGTTCCACCGGCTTTCCCGAAGTGCTGGTCATTCAGACATCGAAATATGGATGGTCTGCGGCAGTACGCGTAATGGTAATACCAGCTCTTTGACCTCAACCATCCAACAGCTCCAACAACAGACGAACGCTTAATTAGTCAAGAACGTACAGCAAAACACCCCATGATCAAGCAAATCTTACTGAGAAGTCCATCTTGATAAAAGGTACTTGGAGGATTAAGCAAAAAGAAAAAGGAAACCCTAAAAGTTCCGTAAACAAACCTTGTGTTGGAATCACTTTGCAAGAGCCCCTCCTTTACTTACCATACAGTAGGGTAATACCTTATCCATCTACGGTCACATACTCCACTGGCGACTCCTGTAAGGGGTACATTCTATCTGACGAGAGCATCGCAAATATCTTCATATTTCTGGATATCCTCACAAGCTGGATATCAGCTTCGAAGATTCTGATTCCCCTTGAGTGTCTCGGTTCAGCCGAAAATGCTGTTGGGTAATGAAGGCACCCATGTCTGCGATGCGGGTATCGCGCTGTCCCACGTTTCAGTTTATCGATAGGCGCCATTTAATTCGGCATCACGGAGAGGCCTTCCTTGACCCTCGAACTCGAGCTTTAGATTTCATGGTCGATCAATGCTATTGGCTGTCATTTGTGTGACACTTGAAAACGATTCACATTTTACACTAGTGATTTTTTTCCTCCCCTCTCGTAAATCACAGTGCCTAAAAGTGGACGAGCTGATCAGCTCCGGCATATGCAACGGTGGTAGCTAGCTAGTAGCTACCTCTTTCGATACCACGCGGTGTAAAATGTCCTCGGAATAATAATCACATCGCATACTAGGGAATGGCCTGTAAAATGACCTCGATGTTTCCACGGAACGATTTGCCATCCTTGGACCATTAGAATGGACACCGTGCCACCGGATTCATCTCAAAAAAAGATTCCTGAGGTTTCCCATCACCCCAAGACTATAAGCTCGTTATCGTTATCGATTATCATCAACATCGTCACCAATCATCATATCTGTACAAGCTATATTATTGTTATCATCTGTGGTATACTGCCCTCGACCTTGAGCTTGAAGCTACACGGTGCCTTTTGCGGGCTTTTCTTCGGCCCCCAATCATCATCATTACGCTTTCACAGTAATACTACCTAAAAGCCTAGGGGGATATCCAGTTTTTCCTTCCATTCCACCCACCCCCCTCCGCAGTTCTACCGGCTTTCTTTCGTCTCCCCTCTTAACCTCTGGATCAAGTCGCCAATACTCTGCCTGCTATTGGCATTCTCCCTTTGTACCTATCTACCAGTGTATTTCATTTACGATACCTTACAGCTTTGTCCATACTTTTCACTCTTGCTGACCCCCCTTACCTTCCCTTTTCTCCGTACTAACCACAATTACCACATCTACCATTGTTCTTAACTGCTATCTATATACCGGCCATCACGACAGAGCTACCATTTCTGCTATTTTTACTGCTAGCTGTTCTACCTGAGTACTTACAGGCTAGCTAGTCGTGGTTCATCGTTCTTTCATATCATCTGCTCCCTTCAATCTTTTGCCTCAATCTTCCTTTGAACGTTTGATTCTTCGCCATCCAGTCAATCAGTCGCATGGGTATTTTTACCTAGAGTCATTCTAAAATTTTCAGCCCTTATCGGAGCATGTATTGCGACGTTCGGCTCTTTTAGCTTGGACTTTTCTGCGTTGCTTGATTGATTGATTGACGTCGAACGGCTTGCTTGCCTGGCTTGCATCTTCCTCCAACCCCGCCGCCATCACGGTTTCATGCAGACAATGCCGCCCCGAGCGTCCCTGACCAGCTCCTTTTCTGTCACCGACGCCAATAATGAGGTCGTCTGTCCATTGAAGAATAACGATGGCTCCAATTGCCGCAAAAGATGTCTGGGTGTGAGTTCTCCTTGTGGTTCTTCGATTGCCCTGCTCCTTCTACCCCCGCCCGTCTAGCTATCAGTATGGAGCCCCACTTTCAGTGGCTATCCGGCTCCCTCGACCAAAGCAGACGATTCGAGAGAGGATATTTTGTCAAAAAACGTCTGAAGGATAAATGTCTGACAATTTCTGTATAGGAGAAACGGTATCGCTCCATGCAGGAGCACATCCGCCGGGCCCATCCAAACCACTACATTCCGAAGCTCCCGGCTACTGAAGAAAGCTTTCTCTTGATGGTCACCACGCCTCCGGATCAGCGAGCTCATATATCTCCTTCGAACCAAGCTCCATCTCGAAGACACAATGGTGGGTTCATTCAGTTGTTTGACAAGCTAGATTCGAAGAGCAACAGCTCTGACTCTGAGCTACAGCAGATCGAGATATCTACGTCGCCGATGCCAGCTCTCCTGCAACCCCCCGGGGTATCGATGAAGCTCATCCTGCAGCTGCGACCGCTGCTGTCGCATTGGCTCAATTGCACCATCACCGCTTAGCGTCGGATTGGGATACTGATATGGTATGAATAGCAATCGAGGTAGGAATAATTCTGGCTAACATTTACAAGGAGGTTCACTCGGATAACGACATTGATCGACACCGCATGCGATCTTCGATTGAACTGCCATCCCTGCGAGACCACTTCAAGCAAGACTCGCTACCTCCATTTTCGTCGCCGCGTCCACGAGAACTCCTTCCTTCAATTCTCAATCACTCTCCCCCCGGTCGCTCTTCGACACTACCTCCTATCCAGCGACGAGACAAGCTGTCTCGTCCACGCAAGCCGTCTATCTCTCGCAAGCTAAAGCACGACCGGACAAGATCGAAAGAGTATGGACGACGTCCTAGCATCGGGGATCGCAAGGCACTTTCGGCTGAACCTCAAACGGCGGCTTGGGCGCAAGGCAAGCGGTGGGAGGACCTGATTGAAGCGGCGACCTCGGCCACTGAAGCAGATGATGAGCAAAACTCGGATGTGAGTGATGCAATTTCTGGCTGTTTGTCACGGACGTAGTTCATGGCTGACTGAATTAGATTGGTCGTTCGCCAACAATCCCCCCTCTGATTTCTAACATAACGTCGGCTCCCGCTCAGAATCGTTCGTCGTTACCACCTGCTTTTCAGTCTGGAAGTCTGCCTCCACCTGCGTCGCATCGCTCATTTCCGCCTCACTCGTACGCGGCATCGCCTTTGCACAAGTCCCTCACTCCGCCGCCGTTTGAGACTCGCAGTCGGGATGATCTCGAGCCTTTCCCTTCTATTGAATCTATCGATTCGGCGTCCACCTCATCAGGTAAAACCTTTAGTTTCGGAAGAAACATGGGCACCTCTGCGAACTCAGACTCCAGTCCTGTTCTGAATCTGTTCCCGCATTCTGCGTCCCAGCGCCAGCACCACCGGTTCTCGAACCCTACCCCGGCCTCATTCCGAAACAAGGACATTCAAATATACTGCGCGAGCTGCAAGCGGCCGTGGTCCCTGAACGAATGTTATGCGTGCACCGAGTGCATCTGCGGCGTATGCCGGGAGTGTGTGGGAATGTTCATTAGCAGTCCTCCCGTGTCATTCAAGAACGTGACCTCAAGTCCGGGCAGCGCAGTGCCTACTAGCAATAGCGCTGGGTACGGCCCTACCAGCTACCCGAGCCCGCGTGGATGTCCGCGGTGTCGGACCGTCGGGGGCAAATGGAAGGCATTCCAGATTGAATTCAGGTGAAACGCTCGCTCCGTCTGACGCATCAGCCAGGACGATTACACTCATTAAGCGGCATCTTTACTCTGTCTAACGGATTACGATTAATGTTTTGGGATGATGATCATTGAATCACGCGCAACATGACTGAAATATACAGACACAGGGCGTTATCAACTGTAAGTGGGTTTATGATCAATGCCCTGGCTATTCCATGACATTTGGCAAGGTATATAACCAGCCAACGAGATACGCCCATCAATCAATCGGCTACTCGATGGTATGTACTGGCAACATATGGTTGATGAGAGACGATCTTATGAACGTTGAAAATGTGGATGAATAAAAAGCTGGGCTTTTGTCCTTCCTTTCATGACTATGCTGGACGGATATATGACGGGGGCATTTTGGATTTGGATTTTGGTGTTGTTGATTTTTCTTTTGTTATTAAGATACACTGGTTATGCTGGTTCGGATGGAGTTTGGTTCAGAATAGCATCTTATTAGTCTTTTGGCAGCAATGCATGAGAATTTCATTTGGCGTGTGTCTATGCTATCGCTTCAAGATATTGAGATACGACAGCTTTCAAATTACTCTGCCCAGATGACGCTGCTCAAGCCTGTTGAAGTTCCAGGCTTTCCGGGCTCACCGACCTGAATGTTGGCGACCAGGTCACCCAGCTTTCCACTCTCCGGATCCCTCGAGACAATGGCAACATTGGAAGTGGACTGGTCCCCGATAGCGACCAAGGTGCCGGCCTTGTTGATGACAAAGGTACGGGGAACCAGGCCGTGGGCAGAGGTGAGTTCCTGGAAGGTCACGGTGCCGTTCTTGGAGCGGGAGAGGGTGGCCAACGAATCATTGCCGGAGAAGGCACGGTCGCTGCGAATCGAGGCATAGAGGTTTGATCCGGCTTGCTGCAGTTCGGCCAGCGACGCACCATCGGGAATTTCCCCGTTCGGGTATGGCACGAAGTCCTGAGTCTCGCGGAAGCCGAGACAGCCAGAGGGGAGATACGAGACTTCGAAGGCGTGAAAGTGGCGGCTCAATTCACTGACAGTGTACAGCATTGTCAGTGGCGCGCGTTTGTTCTGGATGCGCAGACCATCGCGATGCGAGTGGCGAGAAGACCAGAAAAGGCCGTGTCGCGGTCCACTGCCGGGGCTGTAGTTGAGGCTGGGGCAGGTGTTTAGCTGGCCCGATTGCTTGTCGATGGCGTATACGCGAACCACATCGGCGCCTAGGTCAGGGACGAGGATGAACGAGCCTGTAGGGTCGAGGATGATCTCGTGGGGGTGGGAAGAGTCCTGTTGCGGAAGTGGGCCCGGCGGTGTCTGGTACCGCAGGATCTGTAGGGGCTCGTCGCCGGGTTGGATGGGGAGGGCAAAGGTCGATACCGCCGAACCGGTGCTTCGCGCTGTCAGCTCACTTGCACGTTTCTGGTGAGAACGACTTGAATGACTTACTAATGCGCAATGGCCAAGTACTTCGCACCGTCGTCGCCTTCGTACACGACGCTGTGGACGCCACCGCCAACATCCACCACCTTTGCGAGCTGCGTGAGCGATCCATCTCGCCCGACGGCGTAAGAGGTCAGGGTGCCGTTGGTCGACGCGTCGCCCGTCTCGTCGGAGCAGTAAAGGTTGCCCATTGAGCCGTCCAGGGTCAACCAGCTCGGCATGCCGCCGCAAGTGATGTTGGCCGCCGCGAGAGAAAGTTTGTAATTGCCATTGCGTTGGCTTAGGTTGAGGGTGTAAACAGAGCCACTGTAGTGGGTGGCATAGAGAGTCGCGGCGGAAGCCAGGGATGCGAACAGAGGGAGGTAGCCTAGCATTTCGTCCGGGATTGCAGTATGACGGGAATATTGAAGATTGTCAATTTACGGGGTAGTTACGAGTTATATACTCGAGACTCCGGGAGAATCCCGGACGGAATGGAGGTGACCGTGACCGCGTGAAGTGACATTGTTTGTCTTCATGCAGGATAGCGGAGCTGGTGGCTGGCGTGGGGAGCGGTAGTGCCGTAGTGGCATGGATCTGCATGTTTCTTCTGTAGTCCACTGGGTGTGGCCGTGTGGGATACCGAGAACGTGGGGTATACGGAGTACAGAGTATTACAATTGAGTTTTAATCATTAGATCTTACTGGTGATGTCTCAAGTTGATGATGTTACAGCGATTGGCAGTGTTCATAAACAAAGCCACTCTTCTCCGCACCAGAAATGGGTGTCCTTACGGCCCACGGGGTACTCCACATCCTTGGCAGCAATATATCCGTTCTTTCCTATTCGGGTAAAGCATCCTTAGACCCAGGCTGGGATCACGGTGCACTATATAGCTTCAGTTTCTTCCTGGTCAAGTTTGTGGTTATTTTGCATTGCTGCCTTTTATCACCCTTTCATATGCTACCAATATAGAATCAATAAAGGATGCTTGCTACTGGATCAGGACCAAGTTCTTCGATCCACCATCATGGTATCCGCAAGTGTCGATTGATTCAGGATTTCGGGTGAGGAGAGAATGCACGTCATTTCAGAACTGCAGATCTTGTTTTTGACGAGCTTGATGAATAGCTCGCCAGTATGGCGTTGATACACATGTTGGTCGATTCTTCTTCACGAAAAGATAGTTCTTGGTAATCTAGAAGCTCCATTTCTTCCTCGCAGCTCTTCGCCTTAAGCTGCCACTTCAGCTACGGTTGCGATCCACCTTAGGCATTGTCAAGAGGCTGAAATCGCCTTAGATATGGCCGTTTCTGGCCGCCGATTCACTGTCTGGTTGTTAAATAGAGTATAGATATCAAGCACTTATATAAGTAGCATTAGGCATATATAACCAAAGTATAAGCTATCAGTATACTTCTTCCTCTCCACATCTAGCTTTCTCATTCACACTACTCAGACGATTTATATGACAGATTTAAGTATTCACTTCTCTAATAAAGATGCATTCACTATAGTAACCTACTTTGATAGACAATGAGCAAGCATCCAGACCTTTCCGTTGTGGTTAAATAGCTTCGTCTCCCTCATACTTCCGCTTCCCTTCTTACCAACTCAATTGCTCTTGCTCGTAAACCACTGTTGGAGCCTCATTTCTTTCTACCTGATATATTGTTGAGATATTATGTCACTATGATTATGGATACGTAATCCCTAGACCGCGGAGTCCGCCTGGGCCCAAATTCTACCTCGATGGTAGGTAGCAGTCTAGTACATTTCGTTACATATCCACCCTTTTTTACTCCCTGTTTTCACACCGTTGGAGCGAAACATGTACGCTTTCAGCTAGTTCGCGGATATCAGACTGCCATGATCAAGGTTAGTTGCTCATCGTTTGGTGAACTTCTCACACCACGTGAAAAGCAAACCGAAATCAAGGATTACAGTAAACTTCGTTTTTATCAGTACATCAATGCTGGTAATGCAAAGTCGTGAGGAAGGATGATGGTTTCATCAGTTGTCTTCCACGTCGTGGGAATGGTCAAAGTGAATGGAAAGACTGTGCTAACACGTCGCGGTATAATTCTAGGGTTGTTCCTGTCCGAGTCCAGGTCCGAGGACAAGGCTGGGACGGAGCATGTTGCAGAACCTGAGGAGACGGCTATGTCCGTTGAAGCTCAGCTACGTGTGCTTCGACAATTGTTCTGTCGTCGTACACCACTTGGCCATTCGGCGGACCATGTTTGAGATCATTGAAGGGCAAGGGGGCAGGGCCCAGAGGCCCCAGACAGCATTCTCTATGCATAGGGTTGCATTTACCGCACGCACTGGATACGGTGTCCCTCGGGGCAAGCATGCCTCGCATCTTTAATCTTCAAGCAGATCGATGTCACGTTCTTTGAAAAGGATCAAAGTCTTTTTGATAATCTTCGGTCCCTTATTATGCCATCGGGAGAGACGAATCATGGTTCTCGAAAGTGCCATTCCTGAGAGTGGCGATGCCCACTTGGCTGTCCTGGTGTGTGGGTGGCTTGCACCTTTACAGACCGAAGAAGGTGAACTTTGTATCTGTAAGAATAATCGCAACTGCTTCAACCCAGACCACCTCGAAGAAGAGACTCCTGAGGAGAACAACTCCCGAAAGGGCTGCCCGGGCGAGATCTATTGCTCGGTCCACGGGCATGCCATCGTCGATCTCTGCATCCATCGACCCCACTACATCCGCGCCCCGCGTGAAGATGTTCGCTGCTGCCTCGCAATGCGAGAGCAAGACTCTATAGGCTGGGCAAGCCAGCAGATCATGTGGACCGCCTGCTCTACTTCCCGGGCTTCGACTCAGGGACTGCGCCGATGATAACGAGGATGACAAGGAGTTGGCAATCAAGGAGCTTGCAGACCTGCAGTTGAACCTAAGGTTCAAATCGAGAGTCCTCAGGGATCAAGAACCAAATGGGCCGTCCAACCCGGGTCTCCCAATCAGAATGTGGTCATCGAACAACCAGCTATCACGGAATTTACTTTCGAGGAGATCAATGATTTGACCCGTTCGCAACTGAGAGTGCTCCATCTCAGGTAAGTTCTCTGCATAGCACCACAGCCTTTGATCAAGAAGATGCTAAAAGACTCTTATGCGATGTGGAAGACCATCGTTTTTCTTCCTGCCCAGTGAGCTGGACGTTTCATCCGCTTTGAATTGAGAGACAGAATCCGCCGTCAAGACGAACGGCGCAAGGCAATCAGGCAAGAGAAGGGTGCCAATGGCACAAGAATACGCCCAATATTAATTGAATCAGGGCAAGATGGAAGAGCCTGTCTATCGCAGACTCTTCCTCGAAATCGCCTACAGAAAGTCAGGCGACCAGGCATAGACTGCCGTGGCCTACCTGGAATTCGACAACCATTTGCCCGTTACTGACCCTACTGGTGCAAGATAACGTCCATGAAAGAAGAGGAGCACCAATGTGGCAGAAGATCCTCCTCAACCAGAGCCGCGGAACTACGGCAGTTATGGATCCTTTGAAGGATATAACCGGCCGTTGTGTCATTATGATGTGAATGAATGGAATGGCATATTTACAAATCCGTCTGTATTTGCCGACCTCTTCACATCATATTCTGATATTGAAGTCACATTGAGGTTCTACGTTGAGGAACCACGAGTCTTCAGACAGGCGGATGCTCGAGCAGCTGTGCAGTTGCTAAAATGTGAGATAGATGCTGATGAAACCCCGTTCGATACAGCTGAGTTCGTCAAGATGATCCAAGCCATCAGCATCCGACAGTCATCAATGACAAAGAGGCGGGTAGAGACACTGTCCCAATGGGACAATGACCGGATCATCGAAACAATCATGTCCTTTACACCAAAGGAAGTGCAAGGTCTTTTCAATGCAGACGAACCCCCAACTTTATCTGAAATAAAGGGGCTTCCTCTCGGAATTGCGAAACCAGCTCATTCAGGTGTCCCATAACCGCAACAACCCCCCTGATCTTCATTTGACGAAGGTGAGCCGGCAAAGTACACCTGTGACAAATGCGATGCATCATTTGACAAGTCGGGTGGACTGTATACGCATAAAAAGCATATGCTTCCTGCGGCCCCCGCTGTACATGCGAGTCCTGCTTCTAAGGGTCAGTGTATTGATTCAACTCTTATGAGATGTATCTGAAGAGTGGTAATACTAATACGAATACAGATCGGAAGAGATATGAATGCAAATTTTTGCAAAGGCCACAAGGGAGAGTGCTTCCTCTGCCCGCGGTGCAAACAGAGGCATGCCCCTGTCGCCGCATGTCGTCCTGCCCCGGCCCCGGCCACCTCTGGCAAAGGACATCGACATACAGGCTGCAATTACGGTCAACTTTAAGTCTGGAACGAGGCTGCAGTCCCTGCAATCCCTTTAGTGCCTTTAGTGTTGCATTGCCTTCCCTTATGGTCTTTTGATCATTCAAGGGTTCCCCGGATCGGGGAAGACCTTCATATTGGCGCTCATCGGTCTTGTCTTTATATCGTGTACGGGACACAAGCAGCATACCGAGGTCTGGGGGATGGCCACCGACGGGCCCGACTTCTTTTTCCTGCGTGTGGATGACAAAGGCAAGGTACGGGGCATTGTATGCTGAAAACCTTCCCCGTTTTCTTACTGATGTGGTATAGACCTACCTCAGCAAGGAGCTGCATTGAGCTGGGGACAGCGAGGCCATATGGGGCTTAATCACCCATGTGGTCGAGCAGGCCCAGATCCTGTCGCCGATGGGCACGCGGGTGGTGACCAAGGCTTCGAAGACTGGCCCTCTTGCCGCCGAGCCAACTGGCAAAAAATCTCTTGGCTGGGGCAAGATATCCAGTCCACCAGGCTGTCGACACAAATTGCGAAGCCCGTTTGAAGCTCATGGAGGGTTTGAACGTCAACTGTGGTCCCTTAAGAGCGCACCGACCAGGAGCGTTCCTCTCCGAGTCCGAGTCCGAGGGCAAGGCTGAGACTGACCGTGTCGCAGAACCTGAGGAGACAGGGAAGTGGCTATGTCGATCGAAGCTCAGCTACTTATGCTGCGAATCGCAAAAGATATCGGTGCAGCACGTCATAGCAGGTGCTATGGCCTCCGGCAACTGTCTCTCAAGTATCAAGTACTTGACTTGACGAGATCGAAGCAGCCGAACGATGCGGGTGCCAGTAGAAATACCCACACAAAACAGGTATTACGGCAGTGGTCACTTATTGCAATACCCATCGGAAGAGCAAAAGGCTCCCTCGCAGGGCCTGATCGCCGTCGAAGATGTTTCCGAGTTGAACGGTCCAGCAGTCGACATGTTCGCTGAGCTTCGGTCACATATACAACGCATGGGCGATGTGCCACTGAGCGAATGGGAGCCTGAAGAGAAGGCGTGTGCGATAATTGCTTTCAAGCAAGTCTCGCAGTACGTCGCCAGAGCAAGCGACATCCTTGTGTCAACTAATAACAGCTTGGCATGCAACGTCTGTTCTCAACATTTTGCGGCAGAATCCAACGGGGTCCTCCTGAACTGAGATGAGGATCCCAAAGAGCTGAAATCATAGTTGGATCCCTCTCACAAAGGGCAAATTTCCCCCGAAGATCGCTGGCATTGTGCTTGGTGGGGACACCTTGCAACTTCAGCCCACAGTCCTCACCGTAAATGAACAACCAGGATGGAATGAGTTCAGCCTCCAGACGGAAAGGTCCCTTGTCGTAGTCTTGAAAATGAGACACACATGACTTACAGACCTTACAGAATGGTAGCATTCTCGTCTGCCTTACTCGCGCCAACCATCCGGTTCTGAAGCTCAGAGAGCAACGCCGTTTCCGGCCGACTTTCACGCAATTCCTTAACCAACGTATCTACAAGGGGGAAATGCGCTATCACCCAGTGACTAGCTCACTGACAGTCAATGCTGATTGGGACAGAATGGTACAGGCCATTTTCCAACCCGCTCGCCCAAACTTTGATAGTGGCCATTTTATGCTCAGTCTGGAAAAGTCTTTATACATGACTGAGCAGTCAAGTCGACCAAGATACAACGTTGCTCATATCGAAGGTGTCTTGACGTTGATTAAGGCCAACCATCTGTATGGAGGTTACCAGGGCTCTGAGATCAAAATCATCACCCCTTACGCTGCTCAGCGAAACCTTCACAGAAGGGCACTTTTCAAATGAGATCTGAGGTCCCTGAGGCAAGCGAACCTGCTGTCGAAACAATCGATTCTATGCAGGGAAGAGAAGCCAAGGTGATCATACTTAATTTCACCATATCTGACGCGAGTAGCCCGGGGATCTTGACTCCATTGATGATCACCCTTGCAACGTTGCCCAGTCAAGAATGATGGAAGTACTGGTCACGGTTATGCCCATGCGCATTGCAACGAGTCCTCTGGGGACAGACCCCATCGAGCGAATGATTGCGTTTGGGAAAATTGTCAGATCAAGTAGTCAAGTACATGCAGTGGGCTGCTTGTTTCAGCCTTTAAAGAAGAATCGTAAGGACTATACCTGGAGGATGGATGATCAATGAACCTTAGCCTAACTAATTGAAGTAGCTCCTCAATCTCGCAGCGTTGCAAAGATGTACGTAATATTAATGGCGGTATGTTCAAAGGCGATGGTCATGGCCGTCAATGAGATTCCTGGTAAGCTTCTCTACTCGTAAACGGCCTGTGTTGGCTCTGCGGATTGCTAACTTCTTGTTCTTTTAGGTTTTCGGACTTTTCATCTCGAAAGCTCATTCTTCATAAGGTGGATGTTAGTCGACACTGGGTACTCCAGTACTCTCCTGCAATTTTTCATAACGACCAAGGGATTACAGGGGGAACAGTATCCTTCTGCCAGAGTCTCTACTATATGACAGTATCAGGCTCCAGATATTCAGATTCGGGGTCAACTCAGGCATCCGCAACCAGGTTTGGACAGATACGGCTGTGTTTAGGATGGAGTATCTTATCCCAATAGCATTAATTAGCTTAACCTACCGTCCGACTCCTCTTAGAAGTGTCTCAGTAGCCTGCCTAGCTAATGTGCTGGCCATTATGCTTGCGAGTCCTCGGTCCTAACCTCCTTTAATCCTAGATGAATTCCATAGTGCATCAGTAAAGGAGGGTGTTTCGCCGGAGGAAAGGTGTTATTTGTTCCCATATTATTGCTCCTAGGAGTGGATCACTTATGTGATCTTTTTGGCTACCAGAGAGATCTTAGACCTTAATAGTTCAGTGAAAGTGTTGACTCAGGGAACCTACAAAATCGATGTTCTCGCGCACTTGGTTTTGCATGCTCAAAGGATAGTGCTGGAGAGGACCAGGGCTACTACCATGCGCAGTATAGGGTTGGTATATGTGTTGATTACTGCTTTATAGAGTCTTGGTCAGAGAAACCATGGCTATTAGTATCTGTTGGTTTCCCAAATATTAGAATCATGCTCCAACATTAGGGATACAGCCCCAGAGTCTGAACTTATGGAGATGTACATAGACCTACACCTTCGTAGTCAATCGTCTGCTTACCAAAGCTGGGGTTGAATATCTTCACTATATAACTTCAAGAGGCATTAGATATATGTCGAAGTAGAGGCAATTAGTCTACGTCATTTCTTTTGCAGCTTGCTTTCTCCTTCTTCATACTTGGAAGACCTAGGTGACTGGCCTGAGCATTCACTTTTCTAATACAGATGCATTCACGACACAAACACTGAGGAAGCATCCAGGACTTTCTCCCTCCCACTCCCTGCTTCCTGTCCTCTTATAAATATCTCCTCTTCCTCCCACTTCTTCCCTTCCTCTCACCACCTCAACCACCTCTTGCTCTTTAACTACCGTTAGAGCCTTGATTCATACCTTTATTCCTTCTTTTACTTCTTCTTCCTTCTTTTGAGCGGCTGCTATGCATTCTCTATACTCCTGAACCACTGTTGGAGCCTCTTCTGACTGCATAGGAGCACTCATCTCTGCGATTACCCATTTCCTCACCTCGACCATTTCTTGCTCTTTAACTGCCGTTAGAGCCTTAATTCATACTTTTACTCTCTCTTTTACTTCTTCTTTCTTCTTTTGAGCGACTGCTATGCAATCTCTATGCTTTTGAACCACTGTTGGAGCCTCTTCGGACTGCATAGCACTCTGTTCCACCATTGCCTATTTCTTCTTACCAGCTCAACCATCTCTCGCTCTTTAACTGCCGTTAGAGCCTCATACCATACTTTAACTCCTCCTGTTACTTCTTTTTCTTTCGTTTGAGTGTCATGCGAATCTCTCCGCTTCTGAACTACTGCTGAAGCCTCTTCTGCCCACATACAAACACTCAGTTCTGCTTCCTCTCACCACACAACCATCTCTTGCTCTTGAACTACTGTTGGAGCCTTAATTCATACTTTGATCACTCTTTTTACTTCTTTTTACTTGTTTCAAGTGACATGCGAATCTCTGTGCTTCTTAACCACTGCTAAAGCCTCTTCAGACAGCATAGGAGCGTCTACTTCCTTCATTCCCAGATTCCCCTTAACACAATCACTGTTTTCCTTTTCAATCACTCTCTTTCTTCCTCTACAGACTGTCATTTACGCCTCTAGACTTCTGAGCACTGCTGAGCCTCTTTGAATCATCTGCCTACACTCATTTCACCGTTCTGGCATCTCTTGCGTCGATTCTTCCCGTTTGAAAAGAGAAAGAGGAAACGTTGATCGAGTCTATCTGTTTGTTTTCTCTCCTGGCCTTCCTTTCCTTTATGGTTTGCTGACTCGTGTACAATAACCGCAGGGTCTTTCAACACTCCGAGTTTTAGAAGCTCATCCCCCTCCCCCTCGCTCCCCGAAGCTTTGCTATGTCAAAAAGTCTTCTGAAACGGGTTGGAGGGACGCGCAGTGTTCAGTAGAAGCACTCGGAGAGTTCGATCGTACCATCTCGCAATTATCAAGCCTACGGTAGGTAAGTTGCTTCTTAGATTCCTGGCTTTTCTTCGATCATTTGACTGACTTTGTTTCTTTGATGTAGCCAGGTGGTGCTCTGGAGCCTCTGCCCTTTGCAATAAAATTCCTAAAATCAACTTCTGTCCTCCTCAGGGAACCATCCTGTCGTGGACCTGCCTGAGCAACGCCGTTTCCGACAAAGTTTCGCGGAGCCTTTGAACAAACCCACCCACACAAAGACCTGCAATTTGACCCTGCGGCCGTCTCCTTGAAGCTGAACTCTGAATGAGACAAGATGGCACCGAATGCTTTCCAACCCACTCGCGCAACTTTCGATCCCGGCCATTTCGTTCTTAGCCTGGTCAAATCTTCGTGTATGGCTAGCCGTCAAGTTCCTCAAGCTATAACGTTGCCCATGTGGAAGCTGTCCTGACCTTGATCGTCAATGAAGTTTCTGGTAAGCTACTCATGTGTAAACGGCTTGTGTTGGCTCTGTGGGTTACTAACTTCTTTGTTCTTTGCTAGACTCAGCCAAGCTTTCCTTCTCTTGGGGGGTTGGGGGGAGAGACGAGGAGTGGCTGATTGTCAGTTTTTGTCGTTGACCAAACGAGCGCAGCTCCCAGCATGGAGATCGCTTCAAGTCATTGCTCTCGTGCAGAGAATGCTTCCTGTCTAGTTGCTCTTGTTGTTTTTCTCGAGCAGAGAGCGCGTTGCTCTTTGGGTTGCGGGGATTGCGGCGTTTACGTGGTCTTTGTCGTTGTTTTTGCGGGTTCTCCTGCAGTATCTGCGACAGCCGACGCGTTTCCTTTGTTTACTGCTCCCTTTGGCGTGTCTGTTTGCTTGTTCGGTGTACACGATGCTCCTTTCAGCATCTTTCTCATTGTTTTCCTCGATTCGGTGCTCTTTCGACTTCTTTCCTTTGTTTCCTTGCCGCGTCGTCGGTTGACCAAGATCCCAGCCGTTGAACTCCTGTTGCGGCGTATGACATTCTGCAAGTTTCTCAAGCTGGTTCCGTTGGACTATGTTAGGGTTTCCAACCTCTTTTTCCCGGGTCTTGGACTCCTGCGTCCCTGGCGAGGTAAGCTGGAACCATCTTCAAGGAATCAATTCAGACACGGTATCGGTTCGCCCTGAAATCAGCTGCGAAACATTTTTTCCCATGGAGCACGAGCCCACAGCGGCGGAAGCTGCGATTCCTCATCTACTGCGCCGGTAAACTGGGCTACTGTACTTATACCACCGGGACCTATGCCCCTGCTACTCAGCAGCCGAACGGAAATCTCGGGGCTCAGAGCGCGGCATGATGATTTCATGTCCTAATTTTACCAATCAGTTATCAAATTACATCCACTGCTCTTACCAAACTCTCATTCTCATCGTTCGTTCGACATTCGCACACTGCCATTAAGGTATTATCTAGATATTGTGCTGCTAGACTAGTGGAGGACTTTGAGTCCTCTCAGAAGAACCAAACAGGCTGATGTACAGTACGCCTAACGGATGCATGTGCCGAACACGAAACTCAGGCAACGGAGACCTACCAGAGCCAACCTATGTAAAAAATCCACGCCCAGATCGAACGCCAGCTGCAGCCCAGCGATCGAAGAGAATAGTGGCTACTCTAACGGAGGCGTCAACAGCCCTCCATCCATCATCTTCACCTCATTAACGACATTATCAACAACACCATCAGCGGCCCTCACATCCTCCCCCGCAAAGAACCAAACCAACATCTCGGCCGCAACCTCGGCATCATCCTCTTCATTCCCCGCCTCAATCCCCCTCAAATATTCCGCTACCACCTCCGCATCCCACCCCCACCTCCTCCCAAACTCCAAACACGTCTCCCGGTTCACAAAAACATCAAACTCAAAATGCCCCTGAAAGGTCAACACCCGTCCGCGGCGATACAATCCCTGTATAGGACACCGCGGCGTCGAACCCAAATTCACCCAGTCGTCTGGCAGCCCTCGCTCACATACAACCCAGTCCCCATGGATAAGCTGTAACTGTAGCCTCGTCTCCTTCCCGTCTGCCTCTCCGCCTGGCATCGAAAATGAGTGCGCCCTACCCCATCGAAGCCCACCCCCAAACCTCTTCACAAACTCCTCCTCCAGCGTAATAGGATGCACACCAATCTCATAACCCCCAGGACAAGCCTCAGCCATACACCCCGGCACGAGCACCTGCGCAAGCATCTGATGCCCGAAACACGAGCCGAAGAGCTTGATGTGCGGATACCTCGTATACACCTCGACCAGAAAGCCCTGCAGCGAGGTAATCCAGGGATGGATATCAGGCCGGTAGACTGAGGCGGAGGAGCCGGTTACGAGGATGGCGTTTATTCTCTCTCTTCCCCCACCTCGTTCATTCAGCTCTCCTTGATGCTGGGGTGAAGACGAGGGTGAAGAGGGTCGGAGGAGATGCTCCGGGGGAAAGCATCCGCCGACGACATCGTAAGACAAGGTGCTTATTGTTATCTCCTTGCCTAGGGACGTTGACAGGCGTGCTGCGGCGGAGGACAGCAGATGGGTGAATTGGGAGCTGTAGAGGCCGCGGGCGGCGTAGACGGTTGGGACGGGGATGTCGAGGTCGAGGATTGCGATGTGGATGTGCATCTTCCTTCTTCCTTATCCTTTTGTTCTTGAAGGCATACTGTGTGAGGAGTTTGGTTGAGGCCTTGGGGGATGAAGAGGTGGTGTTGATGTGGTGATGGTCTTCGGATCCGGTTACCGGATTAGGAGGGGTTTTCCTGTTTGTTAGCAAGCTTACTTTCAAGTTGGCTGTAGATTATGTAGATTCATTAATAGATTATGAGTGTTAGTGGGATATGTCAGGTGATTGTAGCTCACTTGCTGAGAACTATAGCTGAAGCGCATATACGGTAGTGTAGTGTAGTGTAGTAAATAATCTATAGCTATCATTTAGAAGTATGCAATATCACTAACTAAAAAAAGAGTAGTTCATTATAATAAGTATCGAAATGGTAGAGCTACCATCCACCAGTATAGCTCTACATAGACAAATGGGAGACAAGTTAACATTTGCTATGTACCACTTATCTTCTATGCTGTCACATCCCCATCTGATTGCGCCATCACCGCACCACCACTCCCAATGGTTCATCCTCAGATCGGAGCCATGAGCCTATAGAAAGACAGACAGCCCGGCACGCCATCATCTCCGCTATTGACCAATCATCCATATGTAAGATATATACCCCCTCTCGACACACAGGATTACATAGGTAGTAGACTGACAACGCAGACAATACCCATACAACTGTAGAGTGTCAACAGGTATATCAGATATGGCTCTCACACAACAACTCCCCATCTTCCCCGACGGCCTCAAGACAACAGGCCAACACCCTCCTCTCTACGAGCACCTCCAGCCCTTTGAGCGCTTCCCCAAGGAAATCACAGGCCCTACCGTCTGGACAGCAGCCGAGTACCGCGACCACCCCGAGAAATGGACGCACAGGTTCACAGCGTCCGAACTGGACGAGCTGAGTCGCGCGGCCGATGAGTTCATCAGAAATAAGATTCCGCTGACGGGAATTTCAAAGGTCCCCTCCTCCCCTTTCCACATCTCCAAATGATAATGCTAACTGCTGCGCAGGCTAACTTCCCCCTCCCAACCCTAAGCACCCACCTGCACACCCTCCGCCACGACCTCCTCAACGGCAAAGGCTTCATCCTCTTTAAAGGCCTCCCCGTGGAACAGTGGGGGCTCCACAAGTCCGCAGTCGCGTACATGGGTCTCGGCACGTACCTGGGCTACTTCGTAAGCCAGAACAGCCGCGGCCATGTGCTAGGCCATGTCAAGGATCTAGGCGAGGATGCGGCGCAGATTGATAAGGTGCGGATTTATCGGACTAACGCTAGGTAGCCTGCCCCCTTTCCCTTGTCATTCACAATGAAGAAAGTGAGGGTTAACGATAGGGGTAGACAATTCTTCCACTCCGACGACTCGGATATCGTGGGCTTGCTTTGTATCGCGCGCGCGATGGAAGGCGGCGAGTCGGATCTCGTCTCCTCGCATACCGTTTACAACATCCTGGCAAGGGAGCGGCCGGATGTGCTCAGGACGCTGACGGAGCCGATTTGGTATTTTGATCGGAAGGGGGAGACTTCGAAAGGTCAGGAGGAGTTTATCCGGTCTAGTGTGGTGTATCTTGAGCGTGGGGAGGAGCCAAGGGTTTATACCAAGTATGTCCCCTTTTTGCCCTTTTCTGTTTGTATGAAGTGAATTGATGATGATGGTGCAGGTGGGACCCCTACTACGTCCGCTCGCTGTCCCGCTTCTCCGACTTGGGAATCATCCCCCCTCTATCAGCCGCGCAGCTCGAAGCCCTACAGGTACTCGAGGACACATGCCTTTCAAACGCGCTGCATATGGTGCTCGAGGTCGGCGATATCCAGTTCCTGGCGAACTCGCATGTGCTGCATGCGCGGACGGCGTACACGGACGGACCGCCGCCGGCGCCGAGGCGGCATCTCATGCGGCTGTGGTTGGCGACGCCGGAGGATGAGGGGGGCTGGAGGTTGCCGTTTTGGGATAGTAATGAGAAGAAGCGGGGGGGGATTCAGGTGGATGATACGCCGCCGGTGGCGCCGTTGGATGCGGAGTAATCTAGTCTGCAGTCTGCATATACCTTTCAATGTACTCGGTATGCGGTTGATTATTCGTACTATGGTACTATGGTACTACTATTTTGTAGTTCCCCCCGATAATCTCCAACTTGCCCTTGGCGACCATGCCGGCAAGAAACTCGCGCAGCTCCTCGTTGCTGAATGGGAAACCCCCCGGCACCGCGATCTTGAGCATCATCACGATGCGCTGCAGCGGCATCGCGCCTTGGTTGGTCAACATGCCGACGATAAACTGCCAGTACAGGTTCATCTTCTCCATTGCTGCCGCCTCGGTCGACTCCTTGACTGCCACCGCCGCCGCTGCATCGGCTGCTGCCGCGGCGTTGGCCTGACTTGAATCCGTCGCTCCGCCAGCGGAACCGACGGCTTTGTCATCGTCGTTGGGTAGGACCTCCAGGACGCGAAAGGTATTGCGCTGCACTTCGGTCAGGATGCGTTTGCTGACCCAGAAGAGACATGCACTGCGCACCAGCGCCGTCGACATGCCCAGTTCAGCCGACAGCTCGTCAACCGTTCTACTTGCTGCCTCCCCCTCCCCAAAAGCGTAGATAACCGTGGCCTGCCAGGTCGTCACCTCATCCACAAACACTCGGTCCTCGAGGTCCAGCTCGACGGTGACCTGTCCCATGCCGTTGAGCCAGGTGAGTTTCCGGGACTGTTTGAGCGATCCGAATCCCGCCGCGTAGCGCTCCTGCAGCGCCGCAATTTCCTGCGGCACCTTGAATTCCTGTGCGGGAAATTCCGGCCAGAAGAAGTGTGAGAGGATCTTCGCATGCAGCTCAGGCCTGTCATCTTCCTGCTGGACTAGGCCCTGGTCGTTGCGGACGACTGCATCGACCCGGCGAGAGTCAAAGATATCCCGTAACATCACCTCGCAGGCCTGCAGGGCATTGTCCCCGAAGCGCACCTTGAGCAGTTCCAGGACGGACGTCTCCTGCTCAAACTCGGCGCGTTTCTGGAGAAGGCGCTCGGCAAGCATGTTCTGCATTTCCCGGACAAACGTCTCTTTGGAATCGAAAAGACTGATCAGGCTGCCAATGACGTCGGAGCTCTTAGATTTCCTATAGTCCGGAGCCGCGTCCACCGGATCCGGCATCCAATTCATATCATCCCAGTCCAGCTCGCCAGAGTCGGCCCGCAGCGAGTTCTGGTGTGCTTTGGCTAGCTCGGCAGACAGCTCCGCAAGTGTGTCTCCGGTTGACGGGAGATGGGGCTCGTCCGTCGAAGGATCCGCCAGAAGCCCACCCACAATGACCTTGACAGTGTCATCGCGATCGCGTAGGTACCTCCGAATGGGTCGAGCAACCCGGTCGAGCAAAACACCTTTGGGATCTAGTAGGTTGAACGCGCGGATGATGGAGATGTACACTCGGAGGATGTCAATAGTCGATGCCCCGGGATGCAATAACCGTTGGTTGAGCACCTTGACGAACGCCTGCGTCAGACAATACCTGGCGGCCGGATGTGTCGAAAAGTGTCGCAAGTCCTCAATCGCACCGCTGCTCGCAGGCCACTCGACTATAATATCGAACAGCTCCCGGGTCCGGAGTGACCCCAGGCGTGAGATTCCCATCTCCTGCCACTTTTCCACATCAGCTAAACTCACATCCAGACGAGAGGCATTCGACTCGGTGTCATCGTGATTGATGATGGCCAGAACCTGCACAACCAGCCTAGCAAACACATTCTCAATCCACTGTCGCAGGTGCTGGCTGACCAACGACGGCCCCTCCCACTGGTTCGCATACGCAGATTCAATAAATAGCGTCAACATGATATCCATCACGCTGGCAAAAACCTTTTGCGCCTTGTCCCCGCCTAGACCAACGAGCTGCAAGCTCCTCAGTAGTGACAGCAGGCGTTCGCGGGTAGCAACGACTCGCACGTCCTCGTACTCTGCCATCATCTGCATTCGAATCTCCGCGGACGGCTCTTCCCGCCAATCCTGGTACGAGACGGAGTACTGCCGGTCGACCTCCATATTATCCACACTGACCGTATCGTCAAAGTTTGCTTCCTCATCCAACGTGTCAATCCCTAGGATAATGAGCGCGTCCTTTGTGAGCTCCCGGAAGAGCAATTCGGATACTCGTGACCAAGGCAGCGCATACCCCACCACCATTTGGAACGTATACGCCATTGCACGAAGCTGCCGTTCTTGATAGGTATGGTTCAGGAGGGGGAGTAGATACTCCACGAGGGGAGCAAAGTATAACCGCCGCGCAAGTCCTAGGATTCGTACAATACTCTGTAACTGCTTGTCCTCTGTCACCAACGCCTAGTATCATCAGAATTATCCATCATCAGGAGCAGGGTCAGCCCTTAACATACCTTCGTCAAGATCGCATGAAAGTTCCGCAGAAAATGTACCCGAACCTCCAGACGGTACCACTCAAGTATACTCTGCTGCCCCGTCGCAAGACTCTCCCCCCTAGCCAACGGTAAAACCAGATACTTCAATGCATCCTTGACCTCTTCCGTGAAGCTCATATGACCCCTCCACCGCTGCAGAAACTCCCCATCATCCTCCGAGCCCGTCAACTCCGCTAGCCCTTCGCTCGGTAACTGCAGAAACGCAGTTGCTACACGCCACGCACGATCCCAAGTTTCCTTGCCATATTGTTCCTGGCTTTCGGCAATCTCAGCAGACTCGGAATGGCGCGGACTTTTTGTGCTGGCTAAACGGGGCGCCGGCGCGGTGGTGAAATACGCGGGTGGGAAGACGGAGCCGAAGACGCGCTTGCGGCTGGCAGATATGGTCGAAGGCATTGCAATGAAGACGAGATTAATCCGGATGCATCGTGCGGGCGATGCTCGTGAACTTACGCCCTTGCACGTCGTACAGACTATATTATTGTGTGCTTCTCGTTCCGCGGAGGTCGTTCGTCTATCGTTATCGATGTTGTCGCGTGGGCCAAGGAATCGCGGTATCACGTGATCGTACACAAATAGAGAGCAGATTACAGTGATCGAAAGGAGGTCTGGTCTAAAGTTCAAAAGCAAGTGAAATGTACAGAAATGTATGGCTGTATGACAAATGTATGCAATATGCAAGTCATCGCCACCGATCGTTATCTATGGGTATCAACTGAGAAGATCAATGCACCGGCGCGGAGTACTCGTAAATCAACAGAGATGCATCAGAGCTCAGCTAAGTCCCGAGAGTGTGGGATGCGCAGGTTCAAGTCTGGCTAAGGACCATTGCTATCATCAACCTTCTCCCACTCACTATCCGTGCTATGGTATCCCGAGCTGTCACCACTCACGCTGAGTCGCTTTCGCGCCTGCGATTCAGCCGGGGGGTGGAGAGTAGCTGACGCAGAGGTCGTGGCATGTGCCGTGTCCGTGGCAGCTGTGGCCTTCTTCTCCCTCACAACATTTTCAGTCTCGGTATCACTGTCGGTGCTGTCCAGGGCCCCCGGTGGCTTCCCCCTCGGCTCCCTGTCCACGCGTGTCTCCTTGGGCGCCTCCTGTGCCTGTACCTGACTCAACTCCCGAGCGAACCAGTTGATCGACCACCACAGAGCCGCAGAAAGGAAGGAAAGCACGACGAAATGAATACTGTATGTGGCTAGGAGGAGAGCGAGCAGGAGGGCCTGCAGAGCGGCGAAGGTGACATTGGTCGCGACTAGGAGTGACGGGGTGGGACCCGGGGTAAAGATGCTCGACCAGAGGTCCTCCACAAACGATCCCATGTTGATACGACAACGACAAGGAAAACAGTTGGTTGATCAGGCTTCAGGGGTTTCTTGCGGGGTTGATGGCAAACTTGGGTTGGTGGACGGGGTCAAGGAGCAATGACGTTGAGGGTCGGAAAATGAAATCCGTCGAATCTGCAGGGGAGAAAGTTACTGCATATATAACATTAGAGATCGCTCTACATCGTATGCGATGCTTCAACAGACATAGCGAAGGAGGATCACAAACTGATGACGCCTCGTACAGAGTGATAACTGCAGTTAAGCTTGCAGTGATGGGAATTTCAAGAAGAGAAGTCGACAGAGACAGAGAAGTGGTGACCTGCACCTTTAGAAGTCGGCGGATGACCGAGAATGACGGTCGGCGTTTGAGTGGTGATGATCCAAGTGGGGAATAAACAGAGGATGACTGGAGTAACCCCCAGGATTAGCAAGGAATCAAGGTGGGATTTGAGTTGATTCAACGCTCTCTATCAGTTACCCCGTGGGGATGTTCGTAAGTAAGTATTGTAAAGAGGACTGTAGACAACAAACAGCGGATGAAGATGTTAGTCCAAAGAGGGGCATCACCGGTAACTGACGCTAGCACTCTTTAAGCAGATTAGGTATCTAGAGACAGCCTCAGGTAGATATCTCTCCACATATTTATCAACAGACAATTACTCCCTTGTCCCTGACACCGGAAGGCTCCGGAGTATATACCTTTACCAGTACGGAGTAAAGTACAATCCTTTATGCCTTTTATGACTACTGCGGGTGACAACAACACGCGGATCACGTTGGATCTATCAGCAACTGAGCGCGGGATAATCATCATGTATCCTCAAGTCATTTTCCGGTCGGTTTTCGCCCTGACTCCCCTCTTCCTGGGGCCGACAGCTTCTACCACTCTACCGCTGTTGCATGACATGGAGTAAGATGTGTCGGCTACCTTCTCCAAGATAATTCCCTGATGTTGCGCATCTCGTGTGATCAGCACGTGCCATAAGCTGTCACGGGATTCCTCCATGTTGATCCTCAATTCATGATGAGGATACTTAGAGTAAACAGTACACAGTGAAGCAGTCCAGCTATGGATTTGACATGATGGCATGAGAGATTCTCCTGTTCTATAACCAGACACCTCGATTCTAGCAAACTCGAGCATCCTACAGCCTACAGCCCTGATTTGATGCCTTCAGTTCCATCAATCCACACGCCTAAAACGCCCTGTCCGTCTCCATCTTGAGCTGTGAACTGATCCACTCCACCATTTCCTATTTAGGGCAAGATTCTTCTCTCACTTCCAATAGCCGTCTACTGCAAACGGCCTCTCCGCTATTCGATGGTCGACAGAGTCTCTCGCGGATCTACATCCTCGAGCCATAGTTACCAGATTATTAGGGTTTATTTCTCCTTGCTCTTCTGTCCTTCCCCGCTCATAGTCTAGTCATGGCTCGGGGTGCATCTTCCGACCGTCCTACCAGAGGTCTGCGAATCAGCGACCACCTTACTCGGTTTTGCATTTGTCCAAGGTCTCACGGCATTGCTTAGACCTATATAAATCATGCTTCGGCTTCGTAGCTGCTTTTCCTGTCATATTCCTTCTGAGTAGCCAGAAGTCTTGTCCTCCGCCACAACCTTATTGACACCCCCCTTCCCTCCAGCCATATGGCAGACAAACATCCTCACGTCGCCAAGGAGGTCTCTCCAGATGGTGATATAGGATTCAGCCATCATGCAGAGGACATCGTGAACGACAGAGAGCCCTACGGACCTCCTGGTCTTCGTGGTCTGATCTCTAACCCGTTCGTCTTTCTCTGTGCCGCATGCTCCACGCTCGGTGGTCTGGTCTTTGGCTACGATCAAGGCGTGGTGTCTGTCATCCTGGTGATGGACCAATTCCTGGAACGGTTTCCAGAGGTATCTCCTCATGCCTCCGGAGCCGGTTTCTGGAAAGGTCTCATGACGGCTATGATTGAGTTGGGGGCTCTTCTTGGTGCGCTCAACCAGGGGTGGATCGCGGACATGATCTCTCGACGGTACTCGATTATCGTCGCCGTCATCGTCTTCACTATCGGGTCTGTGCTGCAGACTGCCGCCGTCGACTATGCCATGTTGACCGTGGCTCGGTTTATCGGAGGGTTGGGGATCGGTATGCTGTCGATGGTTGCTCCGTTGTACATTTCCGAGATCAGTAAGTGGCCTGGCCTTTCCCATTTGCCACCGTGCTGACAGTTAAGGCCCTCCCGAGTGCCGCGGTACGTTACTCGTGCTGGAAGAGTTCTGTATTGTCCTTGGGATCGTCATCGCATACTGGATCACATACGGCACCCGATTCATGGCGGGAGAATGGTCCTGGAGGCTCCCCTTCCTCCTGCAGATGATTCCCGGTTTCGTCCTCGCCGGCGGTGTCCTCGCCCTGCCCTTCTCTCCTAGATGGCTCGCATCCAAGGGCCGCAACGAAGAAGCCCTCCAGAGTCTGTCGAAGCTGCGTCGGCTGCCTCCATCCGACAAGCGCATCCGCCAGGAGTACCTCGACATCCAAGCTGAGGTCCGCTTCCACCAGGAACTGAACGCAGAAAAGCATCCTACCCTGCAAGGAGGCGGCGCTCGCAAATCCCTCCTCCTGGAAATGGCCTCCTGGGCAGACTGCTTCAAGAAAGGATGCTGGCGACGAACTCACGTGGGTATGGGCCTCATGTTCTTCCAGCAGGTGAGTAGCCCCCTTTTCCTTCTTGACTCCCACTGACGTGGGATAGTTCGTCGGCATCAACGCCCTCATCTACTACTCCCCCACCCTCTTCGAAACAATGGGCCTAGACTACAACATGCAACTCCTCATGTCCGGCATCCTGAACATCACCCAGCTCGTCGGCGTCATGACCTCCGTCTGGACAATGGACAGCCTAGGTCGCCGCGTCCTCCTCCTCTGGGGCGCCCTCTTCATGACTATTTCTCACGTTATCATCGCCGTCCTCGTCGGCCTCTTTTCGAGCAATTGGCCTGCCCACCGCCCCCAGGGCTGGGTTAGTGTTGCCTTTCTCTTCTTCTATATGGTTAGCTTTGGGGCGAGCTGGGGGCCGGTTCCTTGGGCTCTTCCGTCTGGTATGTCTGCAGCGCACCTACTCCTACTCACCCCAGACGAGAGAGAAGGGAAAGGACTAACAAAGCAGAAATCTTCCCCTCCTCCCTTCGCGCCAAGGGCGTCGCCCTCTCCACCTGCTCAAACTGGCTAAACAACTTCATCATCGTAAGCTCTTCCAACCATTCTCCCAACCATCCCTCCAAATTATATCAAGCTAATGCTAAGGCTAGGGCCTCATCACGCCGCCTCTAGTCGAAAACACGGGCTACGGCGCCTACGTCTTCTTCGCTGTCTTCTGTCTCCTGGCGCTTGTGTGGGCTTTCTTCTTCATTCCTGAGACGAAGGGCCGTACGCTGGAGGAGATGGATCATCTTTTCAAGGATAATTCTAGCGAGGCGGAGAAGGCGCGGCGGCGTGCTATCGAGGCGGAGTTGTTGCGGGCGGAGTATGAGTATCGGAATGAGGATACTGGTGCTTGATTGCTAAGGGGTTTGTGAACCAAAGTCCACGGGTGGACTTGGTTGTTGTCTCTTCTGATTATACGCTGTACACCACTTGACTACTAGCTAGCATATAACGATGATTATCACTCTCTCTCAGCTGTCCTTGATTGCCAGCAATCGTTAGGCTCGAGACAATGCGTGACTTCGACTTGATAGGCTTTCAACTAATACATCAACATCGTCAACATCAACGTTGTCAACATCAACATTGTCAACATCAACATTGTCAACATCAACATCGTCAACATCAACGTCCTCACATCAACGTCGTCAACATCAACATCGTCACACCACGTAAATCAACAGAATCCCCAGATATTCCCTCACAGGTACAAGTGCATACCTCCGAAAGCTGTCTCCAGATCATCCGCCCGAGTCACACCCTCGGCAACCCGGTGCTCCCTCCCCTCAACCGGCGCTCCGCACTCAGGACAGGCCGACTGCTCCACCGCACCCCCACACTCTTCAACCGTAAACGGATGTCCGTTCCGGCAGTAATACCAATGGCCCGTGCCATGAAACTCGCGCGCCATGGCCGATACCACCGCCATGCGCTCTTCGTTCGTCACCAGGGCGTAAAAAGTCGAATCCCGGAGCATTTTGTCAACGCCCTCGATATCTGCCAGGAGATCTCTCGTTTGTGCTGGATGCTGCGTGCAGTGGGATTGTGCGCGAGCGATCGCGACTTGCCCTTCTTGAAGGTGTGTCTCCGCGGATTGTGGAGAAAGGGTTTGAGATCTCTCTAGGGCGTGCAGGTGCGCAAGGAAAGTGTAGCCCTCTGCCTGCTGGCGGAGGCGGCCTGAGGCGGTTGCGAGGTTGATGAGTGTGGAGCATTTGTTTCTTGCGTCCTGTAGGTTGAGTGAGATGGTGATGTTGCCCGACGCGCGGTTCTTGACGGCGAGGAAGTCGGTCAGAAGGGCAATGTCGACACGGAGGTTCAACGCGGTAGCCAGGAGGACGCCCTTTGACTGGAGGATGGTAATATCAAAATCGAAGTCTCCGTTGGTTTTATTCCTTCGTTTGGCGTTTTCGACCATGCTGCGGACTCGGTCGTAGGGCTGTTCTTCCAGGGCTACTCGTTTGCGGTAGAGAACAACCTTGTCGCGAAGTTTGGTGATATTCTTCCAGCGACCGGTGGATATGTCGTGAACTAATTCCGTCATTGTCTTGACAATCTGCTGAGTCGAGCCCCCGAGTTCCAGATGGTCGGCCCAGCCTGACCCTTTTCCACCTGCAACGTCTGTTTCCTGCAGTAGTTTCGCCTGCCAGGCGAGCTCCTCCTCCAGAGGAACGTATTCACGGTTCAAGCATAGGATAAACTTCTTGGTGGATTCGTCCAGGAGCGCGCGACGCACAAGTCGACCGTATCTGGCAAGATCTCTCAGTGACCCACGACACGTCGCACACGTTTTGATATCGTCCATGGAGAACGGGCGCGATGCATCGTTGATCGACATAGGTCTTCCTTGTTCATTGAGTTCGTAGTGATCTTGCAAGCCCATTTGCCCGTCCATGCTTTCCATGGTCAAGAAATGGCCACAGCGAGGGAAGATGCACGGATTCTCATCCAGGTCGATGTTCTTGTATATCTCACCCAGGATAAAGTCTACAACCTTGTCTTTGATGTCTTTATTTGCACACGTTTGGCAGTACTTGTTGGACGGGCACCTCTCACCACATATCGACGGACATTGGTGACCACACTGCAGCTTCTGGTCGCATCGTTTCGAGCACGGAATGTGGTTGCACGGGGCGGCGCAGGGCATTGTGCAGGCGCTGTGTGGGCATCTGGACAAGCATCCCGCTCCTGCACATGGGATGCATGGCTCGCGGCATTTATTGGGACATTTGGAGTGACCGCAATGCACGTCACAAGGTTCTTAATACGGGGGACAAGGCTCGTCACCATGGCAAACCGCGCTGCAGACGTGAGCACAAGTCGAGTGCTTGCGGCCGCACTTTTGCTGGCATCTCCCATGGTTGATGCGGACCTCGAAATCAACAAGTTCAAGGCAATGGTGGCATGGCAGCTTGCACGTATGTCCGCAAGCTAAGAGAGCACTACACTGTGCGGGACACTTGAAATTAGCCGATTTCACATCTTGATGGCATTTCACCATGATCTCATGCTTGCAACGTTCGACGGTCTTGGCGACAGCCACCTTGCAATGGACCGTGGACAAGTCCTGATCTTGCCAGCAGGGCAGAGTCGGCATCGCATGGCCGCATTCGAGCTTCCGATTCTCCTTGTACACGTTCACCATACACTGGTCACGGCAAGGATCACCGCACCGCAGGACGCACGGATGATTACACCCTTTGCGCGGACGAGGGCACGGCTGTGGGCAATACACGGCGTTGTGAAGCAGTTCCGAATGGCACTTTTGCTCACAAGCATGTCCGCACGGAAGACGATCGACGCAGCGCAGACTACAACCTCCTTCTGGAGATAGCTGCAAGAAATGTTCAGGCTCGGAGACAAGGAGTGGTGTATCAGGGTGACGGGGACACTGCAACTCCAGCTGTAAGCCCAGATTACCCGACTGCCGAAGGATGTCAATGACCTGCGCCCACATGGGGACGTGACTAGAAGTCTCGGAATTGCCAATGATGTACATTCCATGCTGAGCTCGTGATAGGAGTACGTTTATTCTGTTTGGCGTTCGCAAGAACCCGCAGCGGTTTTGAGAGTTACTCCGGACCAGCGATATCACGACGACTTTGGCCTCTTCACCTTGGAAATTGTCTATCGTCGCTACTCTCAAAGTTTGCAGTAAAGTAGCTCTCGCAACTGTCTTAGGAGTTTTGGAAGCTTCCAAGCCAGCCGTCTCGAGCTGGTCCGCGTCACGATCTCCAAGTGTGACGGTAAAGTATTGCGAGAACAGCTGACGTAGTCGATGGAGCTGACCCAGGTACGGAGTAAGAACTGCAATCTCGCCGCTTTGGTATTTGCCCTGAGAAACAAGATGGTTGACCACGGCGATCGTCATCTGAATTTCGTACTCGTTCCAGTGCGAGGTCGCCAGCAGACCTGTATTGGCTGCATCCGCCTCCGGCATACGATGATCCAGCCAAAACAGTCTCCTGCGCATACCCACAACTTGGGGGTAGCTTGACACGGATTCCGCATCTCGTATCTGAGGATATAAAGTATCCCGGACGAGTTGCGCAATGGAAGGGTGCATCCTCCGCTGCGTTTCCAGTGTGCTGAACGGAAGACCGAGACCCACGGCACTCTGCGATTCCACCAGTCGCTCAAACAACGAAACGTCGAGAGAGTACTTTTCGCCACCTCTAGGATTCTCACGCGACAGCTCGTAATTTTGAACCTGCGGACGGAGTTGTTGGTGATCACCAATAAGAATTGCGTGTTCGACCGAGGGCAACAGGGCTGTGAGGATATGTGCTTCCAGGACCTCGCCGGCTTCTTCACATATCACCACCTTGGATCGGAGCTTTCGCAGCATGTTTAAATTTCGAGCCAGACCGGAGGTTGTGACTCCAATGACATCGGCTTTTGCCAGACAGCGAAGGTCCACTTCGCTCCGAACGTTGTCGAACTTGGTTTTGGCTTTATGGTGTGCCGTGCAGAGCTGCGCGGCTTTATCATGCACCAGGTTAATCACTTCTTTCGTCCATACCTCGTACAGAGCCTCTCTTTCCTCTCGGGACAATTGGGACGGATCTAGTGACATGAGGACGTCGAAAGGTCGAATCGCATGTCCTGGTTCCCCAGCATGAACCCAACGCCTAACCACGTCATCAGGCTTGCCGCGCTGAACCGTTTGCCAACCTTCTTCGTCTTTGTCGAACAGACTAGAGTAATGGCGCGGATATAATTCCTGCAGGTGAGGGATAAGATGTGTGGCTAACAAGTCCTCGTTGATTTTCAGGGTTGAGAACTCTTCCACGCACTCCTTCAGTTCACAATGAAGGTGATATTGATCTTCTCCTTCCCTCTTGGTTTTCTCGGCATCCTTTGCAATGTGTCGTAAATTGAGCAACCTGAGCTCTTCAGACTCGGATCGCGACCCCATCCGGATTATCTGGGACGTCACTCCTTTCGCAATGAGAGCTTCCAACAACTGATCCAGAGCATGGTTCGTATAAGTAACACACAACACAGGACCGATATTTGTCTTTCCTTGCTTCTTATTTGCTAGAAGGACTCGGATAAGCGCAGAACCTGTGTAACTCTTACCCGTACCAGGAGGCCCTTGAATCAAGCCAATTCGGTGTTGAAGGCTGTGGACCAAGGCCCTCGCTTGGGCCTCGTCGAGAGCTGAGTTGCGTTGTAAGAGCTCTATATCAACTGGTTCATTGGCTTTGATGTATAGATTGGCCTCGTTATTCATCAAGCAACGAAGATTAAAGCGAAATCCGGGTCTCAACGCATAAAGGGGAGGAAGTATGTCGCCAGGACCAGCATCGCCGTTCGGGACCAGGATATCTAGGAATGGTAGCTCCCGGTTCTCCTTAATGTGCTTCAGTGCTCGCAAGGTTGGTTCGAATCCAGCCAGTAGAATACCTGGAAATTCGACAACAGAAAAATCCTCTTTATTCAGAACGTTGTTCAATATGGTGTAGACCATGCCGGGGTTGGTATCGACCAGCGTCAATCTGACTGCAGCTTTCGTCGGGTCAGTCCACAGTGAAGCCCTATGCTCGCTTTCTTTATAGGCGTCGTCTTTCTTCTACTTCGAAGACCTGATTTGCTCGTCCACGACAACACAGAAGACTACCGTCTTTCCATTGCGTCCATTCATGATGAGACAGACGAGAGCATCGGATTGCAAACGCTTCGACAACTGCCACCAGTTTTCCCGATCCTTGGTTGACATCTCGCTGACATGTGGCAGTTGAGGAAATTCGACTTTGAATTGGAAGCCAAGGAATTTGCCGAAGTGAATCTTCTCGATCTTTGCATGAGGATAGACGTGTGTCCGGACCTGGCAAACCCGTCCGCCTGGTCGCTCTGGCCCCTTGAGCCCCTGGTGGATCACATCTCGCAGCTGACCGATTGTATCTTCCCTCAGAAGACGGAAATTCCGATCCAACAAACCTTCCAGACCACCCACATGCCACTGACCAGGATCATTGACCGGTAGGTATTCGATACGCGAACTCTGGATCTCTTCTAGGGTTGGCATGATTGCGATATTCGCAATATCGGCGTGATCGTTATCATGTCTGCCACCGGGGGGTTCGCGATGTAGGTTAAAGGTTGCAGTAGGCCGCCGTTTAGATTTGACTTTATCGTTTGCAGGTGCAGATGGTAGCAAGCTGCCAATTTCTAATCTGCGTAGAAGATGATCGAGGAGATTGCGCGAGTGGTGGAGAGAGCTCGCCATGCCGCTCTCGGTCATCTGGAGAAAGATCTGCTGAAACCTGTTTGCTTGGTCTTTGAGTGCATCCTGAACGAATGCGGTGGAGTTGAGATCGACGATTTTTCCAAAGACGAGGAGTGAAACTTCTAACCATTCCACCGCCGTCTCATCGTTGCTGGTTTTCGATAGCACATCGCATATTGAGCTCAGGAGTGGCGCCGCCCTGCGACCATTGATACCAAACAGCACGTTGAAAATAGTACCCACTGCTTGTTCTAAGATCAACGAGGATAAAACCTTAGGGTGTGAGATGGTTTCCAGCAGAGGAAGGACTTGTATCTGGAAGACACCTTTCTTTGCCTCTGGATCAGCCTTGGGGAATTTCTCCTCCACAAGATCTCGGATATGTTCCAAACCCGTCTCCCCAGCTAGCTCGCGTATCACACCTTGCATAAGACCAGCGTCAACTTCGACAAACTGTCGAGCATCCCGGAAGAGGTTCGCGATCCCCGCCCGACCGGCTCGAGATGCACGGTAGTCTGTGGCTAGGGTATCCTTCCAGGATCGAAATCGTTTCTCTGAATCAGACAGCTCTGATCTTTTGGGTGTTCCGTCTCTCTTTGATTGATCATCGTCTCGCCTTCCAGGGTCATTTGCGTGTTGAAACCTGCAGTTTTTGAAGGAACAGGTTCCTGTTCTGGCAAAATGCCTGCAAATTCTGAAGGCTGTCAGTATTGGGTTTCCCGTATTAGACTGGTCTGAGTGACGTACTTCTGTTGTGCCATGTGGATAGTTGACGCGTCTCACTAGGTGAACACGTCCAAGACCATTGCTCAATGACTGAGGTAGGAGAGTAGAATGAGGATGTTCTGTGTGCTTAGGCCTTGATGTTTTAGATTGGAAAGTCAGGGTGTTTAGATGGTAAGGTAACGTTATGAAAGCAGAGAGATAGGTAAGAGATGAAAACAAAAGGAAGCTAGAGGTGAGAAGAAAGTGAAAGGTGAAGAGCTCATCTCGTTTGTAAACGCAGAGCACAGCAGATTTGATGTGTTTGGTTGAGGCCTGAGGGGGCCTTGCACTGGGGCAACTGTGAGCACAATGCATTATTCTGGGACATTCAAAGCCAACAGACTTTCTTTCCTGATAATGTCTTTTTGAAACAAGAGTCGGGAGCAGTATGTTTCTAGCCTCTTGATATCAGCAGGCATATTCTTATGTTCATCAGATGAGCTGCGCCACTAAAAGCTGTGCCATGTGGAGTCTCTGATGCTGATGACCACGCGCTCCAGCTGTCATACTCGTACTCTGTATGTATCTTTTTCATTTGCTGTTTGTTTGCCTTGACACTGACCGCAAGTTGACTCACGACATTCCTTGGACCGAGCAGGTACGTGAAGTGCTCCATCATCTAGCTGATTCAACATCCGAGCAACTGCCACCAACCAGGAAGGTACTACGGCCAGTTCAAGACATCGAGTTATCAATGCCAGCTTCGCTGATATTACGTGCTCCAGATTAGCCTCCCTCGTTCAGAAGCTGTCCCCTTATCTGGCTCTGTGTCCCTTGCGCCAATGATCAGTCTGATTTCCGGGCTCGACTCAGAGCCACTCTGTCGACTTTCGAGCAACCATGCACTTGCCGGGAATTGTCTCCCTGTCAAGACAACAGCGAGAGAAGGTACTGTAGTTGACGGCAGACTGAACTAGAGTACTTCCATGGACAGTCCTGCCTGGTGCCTCCCCATAGACTTGAATAAAAAGCCAAGCAACCAGTGTGTCAAAGGAGACAGTCAGATGATGAAGCTGTGACTGGGTATATTCGACATGTGGAGGGGTTTCAGCTGGCGCTTTGTAAGTTTGCTTTCCTTCTGTTTGCATACTGAGTAAGGGCTAACCCCTTAAGGTAGGCAGTAATGACAGCAGCATGTTCTTGCTGATGTTGGTGATTGCGCGGTCACTGGAAGATGCGAGATCAAGCGATCTATATCTGATAAAACCTCACGTCTATATACAATCTATACAGCCTTATATCAAGCAGCAGGCGGATGCTCTGAATACGGCGGCGGCGGCTCATCCACTCGCGCACTTCTCCTCCTCGCCCTCTCCTGCAACGGAATCTGCGGCCTCCAGTAGAACCCCGCTCGCTGTTTATAATTCCTCGCCGCCCTCTGCTCATACCAGATGAACAACGCTACAATGATAATGCCGGCGATACTCACGCCTACCGCTATCCCCGCCTTCGCATGAGTGCTCAACCCTCGCCCGCTTGTGCCTGTCACGCCTTTGCCGTTGCAGGTGGAGTTGGAAGCCGGGGCTGCTTTCTGGACGGCGCGCTGGAAGGAATCGCAGTTGATGCGTTGGGTGCTGTTGATCGTGATGCGGGTGACCTCTGTGAGGGAGGGAAATTCGGCGCTGCAGCGAGTAAGTTTTAGGTCAGGATGGTGTATAATGGACAGCACCTGTCGATGTTTCCAGTGAGCTGGATGATACCAGCGGAATTCAAGCTTGTGAAATTGACGTCTACGAAGTCTGAGGAGACGACGGTGATGTTGGCCTGGGTTGATTGTAGGGAGTCCAGGGACAGGCTGTCACGTGAGCACATTGTACAAGGTTTGCGTAAGATGGATATACCTTGATATTTGACCCTCGAGATTGAGAACATCGCCCACTGAGTGTAACATTGGCAGGTCCAGGTCGAAAGGAGTGCCGTAGTAGTTGTGAATCGAAAGTCCCGACGGGCCAAAATACTCGTTTGATTGGCTGTTGGCCGTTTCGAGGACAGGCATCGAGAATCTATCCACCGTCAGTTCGGAGAAGAGAGATGTACATGTATCTGCGGATGACGCACTCTGTAATCGCTCCCCAGAACTGGATAAAAGTCGCCGATGTCAGATCAGGAAAGCTAAGCGGCAGTTGACCATAGGCCGTAATATCATTCGCGTTCTTGGTAACAGATCCCCGCATGGTGAGATTGCCATTCACTTGCTCCAAAGAGTCAAATCTCACACTAAGCTGGTTAGTCCGGTGCTCTCAAGGCACTGCAGGAACAAATGAATACCTCGAGTAATCCCCGGTCAGCCAGATATTCGTCGCTTGTTTCAACGACCGAAAGTCCACCGTGCCTGTCAACGGTACGGCAAGGTTGATCGAGCCGGCCGCAGTCGCTTTCGGGGCCGACACATCCATCGTTCCTTGAATGTTAGAAAAATTGATGTTGATGCCTCCCAGGAACAGCACGTCCGGCAGGGCGATGGATGTGAGTTCCCACGTCTCAGTAGGGGTGGCGGACGTGATGATCCCGCTAATACTGGTGACATTGGGGAGGGATAATGATCCATTGAAGCTCCCCAGTAGAGTAATATCACCGTTGATTGTGGTGCAATTATGCTTGGAGAACCAGTTCAGGTCATCGGGCGAAGCGAGATGGAATGCCGCCGGTGTGTTTTGGGTGCTGGGATCAATGCTGCGCTCGCATGCTGTCGCGGAGACGACTGACCGTGTCAGATCTATAAGGCTTGTTGAGAGGAAGCATGCTTACATGGCAATACAACAAATGTCAGGGCAATCACTGAACAACAATGAAAATGTTTCATCGTATAGCATCAAATCGAGATGCGGAGAAGATAAGAAATCTGGGAGGGAAGATGACATGGAGCCGTGGGCCAGGGCATGATAAAAGTTTAATAAGTTATTAATAAGAATACTAAGCGGCTTGAGGCGGGCGCTCTTGAATGCTAACTGGCAGAGTTAGAGTACACTCTGCAATGGCGGCTTCTCATATGGCTTGGCCCTTGGCGCCTTGAGAGGGGTAGTAGACAAGCATAAACCTTGTCATCAGCCGACTGAAGGCAATTTGAAGCGCTCGTTGCCTCTAAAATCCGAACTCATCACATCAAGTGCTGTTGAAGATATTAAGCAATGAGGCTGTGTTAATGCGTGCCTGATGTTGCTCATATCAAGGCCCTCGCTGCCTCGCACATCGTGGTGGATTTGACAGCCTATCCGTCTTTGTGGGGCAGTCAGAACGCGACAGTCCTGATTCGCCAAGTTGTTTAGAATTCGAAGTTATCGCCAGGCACAAAATATAAATAAGGTGTAAGCCCTAATATCCAAGAGTCGTCAAACTCAATCCGATGGACACATCCGAAGTCGGAGATGGTCTTGAGACGAAGATAAAGGTACCAAAGGATAGAAGGTTATCTAGTTATAAGTTTCGGAATTTTTCTTCTGATCGAGAAATAGGATAACAGATATCGATCAGTTCCAGGGAACTCATATATCCATTAACCTGTATCACCATATAACAGCAACGTCGTGTACTTCTAGTGAAATCCAAGCTCGTCTATGCAATCCTGTCCGAGAACCAGTATCAGTAATCCTGTCATGATTGGCCTACAGTACCATGCAGTAGCAGTAGGGCTGACATAAGTCCCGGTAGCAGTGGTTACACAGCATTGATCGAGCCCGTATTGGCAGTCGACGAAGCCCAAGACGCAGGAGCCTCGCCATTGCGTCTCGCGACGACGGTCAGGAAAGTCGCGTACGACCAGGTCAGGTCAACCGCTACAGCTGGCTCGCCAGAGTCTCGTCCAGACTGCTCAGCCAAGCTGCCCTTATTCGGGGGGTATTGCTGCAGAGCGGAGATAAATACGTCCGCATAGGCCTTGACGGCACCCGTGGACGAGGAGTAGGCGGCAGAGTCCTCTGAGAACGATCCAGCCGCGACGTTGCCGCCCAAGTCCTTGAAGAATGCCGGCTGATATCTCAAAGATGGATTGATTAGCCGACCGACAACCGTCCCGAGAATTATTGGAGAACGGCGGGATCCGGGGAACGGATTTGACCGCGTCCAAGGGACCAACCGACCAAACCATCGTATCAAGCAGACAACTCTCCAGACATTCGTCCGACATCAATCCTCATTATTCATGGACAATAAAGACTTAAGAGACAGCCTCGCAAGTCAGCGATAACCTTTGAGGTATTCAACAACAGGACATTCATTACACTTACCTGAAAGAGTGAGCAGTTTCATACGCTCAGACAATTAGCATCATTCCCACAAGGTTTATGCTTTGTTCCTCGACTGATGTCCAGTGCAAAGCTTTGGAATAGAAGACGGACAAGCTGAAGCCCACAACATTTCATTTCTGAGGTTCTCCGCGCCTTGTCGTCGATTTGACGATGGAACACTCCATATCATTGATTGGTCAGTCACGCGAGCCAGACCGTCATCGTGTCTCCCGTCCCTTTGTTCGAATTGTGTGAGCTATCAACTCCACAGAAGATGGACGTCCAGACCAAGGATGACCAACTTCGCGAGAGAGAAAAATGATGATGGAGTCTACCACTATCTGGTCAGGTTATATCGTGCATGATGCACGTTGCAGGTAAGCCATCGAAGTCCATAATGTGGAGACAACCTTGTCTCATCATTATGCTGCATGGCTATAAGATGAATTGTGCAGAGGCTCACAAGATAAGGAGGGAACACAGCGTCAAATAATGCATTATTATGCAGCTTAGAGAAGCTCAAGCTGTGCATTTTCTCAACGACAACTTCTTCTACACCATGAGTCGTGAGTCGAGTTGTTGGTCTTCGCCGGAAATGGACGAATGGTCCACCTCCCACATTTGCAACTTGCACAACAGTCAGGTTACTCCTGGACATTTGGTATTTCAGCAATTGCAAGTCTCTGTCCCCGCATATGACAAATAATCAATGACTCGAGCAGTCCCACGCGTTATGTTGAATGGATGGATGGCAGAGCGCTAAACCGCGGCGTGGAATTAAGGTTTTGGCCTTCTAGACAAAGAAAAATGGATGTTGATTCTTGACTCCTTGACCAACGCGTACGACCATGAACAAAGCTCTTGATCATCAATGAAGGCGAACCACGACGCTGACCTTCGCACAGCGTTGACCACTGTCACCTGGGTTGAGTTCGGTATCGCGATGCTGCTGTTCTATGCCAGATGGTACTCAGCCTGGAGGATCATTCATCGCACGGCGGCAGACATCTACTTGGCTACAGCAGCAATTGTACGTGCCGTCATTTCTTTCTACATCCATAAACGATGACTCTGATGCCTGTACAACCAGATTATCGCCATTGCAAGTCAAGTCATGCTCACTGTAGGAGCTTCACATGGACTTGGTGTACGTCTGTCCGAATTATCATACGATAAGTTTAAAGACGTGGAACTATACGCCGTTCTCGCCCACGTTCTGGCGCTCATAGCCAACGGACTGGGGAAAGTAGCTATTGTTGCATTCATACTGCAGTGGCAGGGATATCAGAACCGAGTCACAATTGTGTTCCTCTGGTTCATCGCAGCGAGTGGGTTGATTATCAATGTTGTTAATGCTGTGCTTATTATCGTCGACTGTCCTCCTGGAAAGCCTGAGCACTGTTTACGTTCCCAATGGGGATTAATCTTGGGGTTGCTTAATGGCTGTAAGCAATGTAGTTCAACAGGCTGTTAGTTGTCCTTCTCGTTGATGACAGGTTGACAGATTATTCTGCCTTTTGCGATTTCGTTCTGGCAATATACCCAACGATCGTTTTCTGGCGCATTCAGGCATTTTCGACTGCCCAAAGAATAGGGCTTTGTTGTCTGATGGGCTTTGGCATATTGTAAGCATCTCTTTCTCTAAGCAGGGACTCCATGCTGATAATCGAAGTGCTGGAGCTTGTGCAATTGTCAAGACGACGAGTATATCTCTCGTGCGCTCAGCCACCGATGCGGCCTGTCAGTGCCTCCTCATTCCCAAGAAAAGAAGAAGGTCCTAATTCAGTCCATCCAGGGATTCTTGCTTGGGTCATCATATGGAATCAGTACGTCGTATGTCTTCGACTATCTCTTTCTAGACTAACGATAAGTGAAGGACGGAGATGTGGTTGGTTTTCATCGCCGGTTCCATACCCACCGCGAAACCATTTGTGGTTCTGATATATCACAAAAGCCAGCTCAGCTCGGTTGTCAAACGGATCTCCCCAAACAGTTCGGACTCTCCTTCTTCGCAGTATGCATTTCGAATGGAGACGAACTTTCCAAATTCTGGAACTGACACTTCAGGCACCCAACCGTGAAGTTTCAGTCAGAAAGGATGCCCCTATCTCGATAACAACTGCCTAAATAGATATAAATCATCAATGAACATTTGGACGGTCATGCAGTATTAGACTGCTGTAGGCGTTTGGGTGATACATGCAGATATAGGGAAGGATTAGGCCTTCATGTTATTGTTTGCCGCCAGACATATACAACCATGCTACACTCGCCTCTATTGACGGTGATTCTATAACAAGATCTTAAGTCATAAGTCCTAACGCATTCCTAAGAGCAAATTGAATGTCTTCGGGGGGAGACGCTACTCCACTCTTTCCCTCGGTTATATACATAGGTAGCAGGGATAGTCCGAGGAGCATACTCATTGCTGCGAGATAGCTTTGATGTATGCTTAAGAAACATATTATAGGGATGGTTTCCAGTAATGCCTTCGTAGCGTTAAATTAAGGTAGAATATCATTTGACTACAACTGGGACTGATCGTTGTTGTTCTCGCTCCCCAGATCCCCATTCATTTCCCCATTAGGCGTACCCCTGGGCAACATATGAATAGTTCTTTCTCTCGTTAAATTGTTTTTTGAGGTTCTATCTACCATTCTGTTTGTTTGCGTTCGTGGCTGGTTGTTTGTGGTCGAGAACTGGTCAGCGAGGCCGCTCTCCCCTGCTCCAGCACCTTCACTGTCGAAACACGGCCTTTGATGCAAAGTCTTCCCTGAGTTTACGAGATTCCCTTGCTGTTTATCTTGTCCCACTCTGTCTCTGTCCTTGTGTCTTATCCAGGTTTGTCTCCTCCATCTGACACTTCCGCTACCCTCGCTGATATCATGCACTTGCTAACTTCACACTTCCACACGCTCCAGACTTGGTTATCAGGCACATGCGTTAATCATACTGTTATTTTGTGGCGACACTACCTTTTTCTTTCCATGGGAGATGTCTGAAGAGTACATGGCGCAAGAGCGGACGATTGCCAACGATGACGACGAGCTGTTCCTCGACGACACTCCAACGTCGACGGAATACCGCATCAAGAGCTTTGGTCTTCTCTGTCAGCCGTACATGTCAGGAAGCACCAAGCTTACGATTCCTATCATCATGAATCTCGATCTGCAGCGAATTGGACCTTACTAATAAGGCTCCCGCGTATATAAGCCGTGACCATGACACGCAATCTTTGCCTTGTATAGCACAATGACTTATCGAAACCGGCCCTGACTTCATGTGAGACATATGGAATAGACAGACAACCCTTGAAGGGAGCGAAGCTGGCTGAGGGATAAAGTCTCAACATGATGCGGATGAACACGCGCAGGTCTGCATGGCGTGGACTCATTACGGGACCGGCTTCTGTTCGAGGAGGGCTGTGAGCTCGTGTATATTTGTCCTGCGTGAATGACAGTAGGGGTGAACACGCTAAGCAATATCGTTCACCAGAAGGTAATTCAAAGGTAGGCCGTGCCTTAGCCTAGGTAAGGGAAGGCATTGTTTCTACTATCATAGTAACGGACAGCGATCCTCCACGGGAAGTGCGATTTCCCTCTGACCATTGAATGACATTCGTTGTCGATCGTTGGCAATGCAGGCCACTTGCGTCTTACCAGATTCAAGAACTGTTATCTAACTATATACTTTAGGCCCGCAGCATCAACAATGAACTTGTGATATCCCGAAGACGAGCAGAACGCTTCGAGAATATAACCGGGTGCCACTCAATCGATCTCGAAAAGGAACAACTCGAGTCAAGCATAGCAATCGATACACGTGTCGCCCGACCTTGAAGATTTGTTTAATGCGCTCCCTTTGTCTCCACTCTCCACACAATGTCAACCAATGCTGGTGTCTGATGCCGGTGTCTGAGCTGTAGATCAGGCGGCTCATTCAAGCACTAACCTAGACGAACTGCATATTGACCTAGAGTCCTAGACCAACGGAATCAACTAATCACAGTAACGAGTACTGACGATCAGCATAGTGACACGACACGCGCAGTCTGGCATTGACCCGCACCAGATAATAAGCAGACAGAGATACCCCTCCTTTCATATGACTTTTGTCACATAAATAGCTGGGCTGAATTGCTGATGGTTAGCCTTGAGACACCTACAGATTGCTCTTGTTACTCACCAGATCTCCGTAATTGTGATCAAAAATGACTGTCATCGACACCAACTCGGTTGGTGGGCTAGACGGTGCCGTCTTCGATTTTGTCATTGTGGGAGGGGGCACATCCGGCTTAGTCGTTGCTAACAGATTGACGGAAGATCCGAGCACTCGCGTTCTTGTCCTGGAAGCAGGGACAAACCGCTTGACTGACCCGCGCATCTTGGTGCCAGGATGGGGCCTACGACGTACGAAGATCCGGATTTCGCCTGGGACTTTCGATCTGTCCCTCAGGTACGCGCAAGCAGCAACGCTAACAACCCCCGACTGACATACTTTTTGACAGGAACAACTCAATGGTCGTCAACTACTCGCCACCAAAGGCCGTACCCTGGGAGGATCCTCGGCCATCAACCTTGGATTGGTCATCTACCCGTCGCGGTCGGGGATGAATGCATGGGCGACGCTCGGAAACCCGGGCTGGGGATGGGATGGTATTGAACCGTACCTCCGCAAATTCCACCAGGCCAGTCCGCCGTCCGACGCAATCCGTGAATTTTTCACGGGGATGAAATACGACCAGGAAGATCAAGGCAGTAATGGGCCAGTTCAGGTGTCTTTCGGAGACCAATACATGCCGTTCCACGGAGCGTGGTTGGAGACCTTCAAGAACCTGGGATATCCTCAGGTAGAAGATCCCATTCGAGGCGCAGGAACAGGACCGTTTGTCAGCCCTGGTGCGGTGGATCCTGTCACCCATACACGCAGCCATGCGGGGTCAGCTTATTTCGGCGCAGATGTACAGCGTCGTCCAAACCTGCGAGTGGTGACGGGCGCGCTGGTGGAGAGAATTGTTCTGGAAGTCCGCGAGGCTTCTGTTGTCGCCACCGGGGTGCAGTTCTGCAAGGGAGAGCGAACGTACACGGTTCCTGCGACCAAGGAGGTTATCCTCGCGGCGGGAGCAACGCAGACTCCACAGATTCTGGAACTCTCTGGCATTGGCAGCGCAGACCTCCTCCGCTCGCACGGCATCATTCCAATCATTGATAATCCAAATGTTGGGGAGAACCTTCAAGATCATGGATTTGTATGTTCCGGGTACGAAGTAGCAGAGGGGATGTCTTCGGGCGACATGATGAGAGACCCAGCGGTGGCTGCGGCTGTTATGGAAGCATATAACAAAGACGGCTCCGGACCATTGGGCATGGTCCCATTGGTGTCGGCATTTATGCCTTGCATGAACCTCTCCACGGCAGAACGTCAGCAATTGCTCGCGACAATCGATGCGTCGACCACCCCTGGAAATTTGCAGCGCGCGCAGCAGAAGCAGTACCCGGTTCTTCGCAAGCTGCTGGAGGAACCCGATGAAGCCGCAGCGCAGTATATCCTGGCCCCGTTCCAGCTTCTGCCCCGCGAGGTCAGTCCCAAGGGCATCTTCTCAATGAGTCATCCAGGATGCTTCATCACCGTTGCATCCACACTGAGCTATCCATTTTCTCGCGGTTCTGTGCACCTCCAATCCGCAGACACCAAAGCAGCCCCGGTTATCGACAATGGCATTTTGCGTCACCCCGCAGACCTCGAGCTCCTGGCACGTCACATTATTTGGTCCGAGACATTGACCGAAACCGAGCCAATGGCCTCGCTACTTAAGAAGGAAGGAGCGAGGCTGCACACACCCGAGCGACTGACTGACGTGGAGAGGGCCAAGGAACTGTGTAAGGAACTCGTACTGTCGCAGTGGCACACCAGTGGGTCATGTGCAATGATGCCACGCGAGGACGGTGGAGTGGTGGATCCAAAGCTTAAAGTGTATGGCTCGGCGAATGTGCGGGTTGTGGATGCCAGTGTGTTTCCACTGGAGCCCCGGGGGAATATCCAGGCCACAGTGTTTGCGGTGGCGGAGAAGGCGGCGGATATCATCAAGCAGGAGATTTTCTAAGCTTTGGTACAGGGCTGGTAATTCGAGTCATACTCGCTTTCATTTGTCTTCCGACTTTCTGAAAGTGGAAATTGAGGGGGTGTTAGCGAGATTCAAAGTTCGTTAGTGACTGTGATTATTTATAGATCGGAGATTCAGGGTGGGCCCGTGGGACTTTCGGACGTGGCTGGTCTAGTAGTACTTTCCAGAGGATCAGAAGCTGAGACTAAGACACGAATAGACTGGGAATTGAGGATTTTAGTAAAGATGGGCTCGTTGTGCTGCTTAGTCGAGGATGTGATGTGACACTGAATGCATGCAACTTCATGGTATTACTGCCTTAGTAAGACGCACAGCAAAAGACCTCAGCAGGATGCATCGTCGACTTGTATAATTTCTCTCAACTGCAACCTTCTCAACCACCTCATCATCCCGGGTCATCCAACAACAAAACGTCCACACAAAGAACAAAAGAATACGAGGCAAGAATCTTATCTGCAGGGTCTTCGAAAGCCAAACCCTCCATTGACTCGAACCTGAACGGTGATCCGGCTGACTTCTCCGGGGAGACATGTCTTAGAACCCCGCATCGCCATCAACATCACCGACACTAAATCCTGGCCACGTTACATTGCGATTGGGAAGCCAAGTCGCTAGGTCTACGCTAGACCGTAGACATGCAAGAAGTCTCCTACGGCAACGCTGATGGGTTACTATTCCGAGGGGAAGCAATTCAAGAGACTAAAGGATGGACTAATCTAATTGCCTTTTTCGCAACATAACCTGTTTCTAGGCAAGATTCTGAGTCAGGGCCTATCAGGAACCAGGGACCAACTCAAGCTTGACAACGTCAGTGGACGCCTAAACTGTGGAGAAGACGCTGGAATTTGGGTAAGTTCTCTCTACGCTTTGTTAGTGTTGAACTAGACCAGGATGTTGGTCTATCACTCTGTATGTCTCACTCTCCCCGGAGACTTTCTTGTTTTTCTCGCAATGGCATCATCTATTACTCAATATGACATATGAAATTGCCGGAAAGGAAAGGTCTGAGAGGAACAGTGCATCCTGCTTTTGCCTCCGTCCGATGCTAATTGGATACAGTTGTGCTGACAGAGACCTGTCCAGTCACCATCACGTTGCCAGCACCAACCTCCCTATACTACCAATATATCGCACCCAATCAGACAATCGCCGACGGCCTTGCCACCGGCATGGTCGAAAGAACAGTCCCACGTCGTAGTGCCTTAGCTCATGTTCGCTAATTTGGTCAACCAGCCATGAGACAAGGCGTGCAACTAGCCTCAAAAAGCATTTCTCTTCATCGCTGGTCCGGAGTCTACGCCAATGTCAATGCACGAACTGGCATACCCCGGATCGGACGGAAAGGAACCTCAATATCGAAGTCAAAGCGAGGCAATCTACTGATGCAAGGCGATGACACATG
>JAABUG020160379.1:0-10153 GCA_011319215.2 Scortechinia acanthostroma | reverse complement strand
AACTCAAGAAGCCCCATCCAGAAAGACGGTAGTTGAATGAAACGGCGATGAAGGGTTTGCCTTAACTCGTAAGCATTTGAGAGTTTGCCTTCGTTGTCCCTGACATATGGCTTACCAATCTCGTACGAGTTTGCAACGATGGCAGACATGTTGTAGCGATGGTCAGAGCCTGAACCCATGTAGAATCCACCCCCGTGGATCCAGACACCCACTGGCAGCTTCGAGTTCTCATCGACCGACGAACCGCGGATGACGTTTATAGTGAGACAAGCTTCAGACATCGGATACCAGATGGAGTCCGTCTACTCCCAATCAGCTTCTACCTTCCCTGCCAAAGAGAGAGTGGTTGACTTACGCCGTACCCAACACAGATAGGCGAGTACTCCTTTGCATCGCGCTCCCCCTCCCAAGTCTCATTCAAAGATTGGGGAAGACTGAATCGCAAATTTCCCACAGGCTGCTGGGCATACGGCATGCCTAGGAAGAAATCTTGCTTGTAATACTCATTTCTCACCCCAACGTAGGTACCATTTCGGACATGGATCTTGGGATTGGGATTTGCGGGGCAGCCCGGCGCAGCATTCCCGACAGCCCAGAGAGCAATGAAGGAAGCAGCTAAAAGTTTCATTCTGAAGGCTCAAAACTGCTATTTGGGACTTGCACCCTTTCCCTTGCCGCCGCAGGATTCGGCTTCATCGTCTTATATATGTCGGTACTGCGAATGGCGCTACCACTTCTGCCAATGCTGGGCCTTCGGAGATTGTTTGTCTTCATGGCAAGTTCATGCCGAGCCCTGATTCCATCAATAGGCTCTCATACAAGCTCGGCATGACGACAGGTGATAGAATATGCTGGGGTTCTGAAAGTGTGGGGATCCCACAAAATCCACCGGCACCACGGCACTTCTTCCTAGAAGAGCAAAGATTTTCATGCTCCATTGCGGAGAACTTGAATTCGCGGGGCCAGATTGAGCCTGGAAACAAGAAATACTCTAAGTCATCACTTAGTAAGGATGCTCAGGGATTGCACGAGGCCCGGAAATGGGCCGAAGATTAGCCGTTGCTCCCACGGCGCAAGGCATGGAAATGGGGAAGTGGGACATCGCAAGCCGATAACAATTGCCGAACAAGAATCCTCATGGTCAAGCTCCGTCCAAGTTTAGTGGATAGTTACGAGTCAGTCATGCTGTCACCAGGTGAGTCGTCGGCCTCAGAACCATTACAAGTTAGGACATGCAGGAGCAATAAGGTGGCCGGTAACAGATAGTTCGAGTCATGGCCATCTCATTGATGATAGCGGTGTTGATACGGTGATTGGGAGTGATGATGATGATAATGTAGATGGATGAAGACAGAAAGAGTTCCTGCAGGAAGCACCAAGCAAGAAATGGTTGGCTGCTCAATCCGCACGTGCACCATGACCTCAGGCAACAAGAGCTGGAGTCGGGGAAAGCCAAGCTAACGACACAGCTCTAACCTCTAGCTTCTGGACCAGCTCAATATACTTCTCTTGTTGGTAACGACTGACACTTCCAGGAGCTCAGAAGCGAAGGTTTCATACGGGATGCAATCACTCGGCCTGTTGTACGAGGATCAATCCTTTCGCGCATCTTACTCTGCAGGTTACATATTTCAATATGTCAAGGTCATCTAGACGGGAAGTAACCGACATGAGGTCTATATGAGAATCAACGCTGGCTGGTAGGGCAAAGCAGGCTGAGCGCTCCTCCTGCAGGCTGTCGGAAATGCTACACAATCATCCTTCTCGTGCTCCCTCCGGTCTTGACACTGTTACACAGTCAGAGGCAACCTTTCAAGCCGCATTCAATCTTCATGTGTCTCTGCCGTTCGGCGCTTAAACGGGGCATACTTGTCAGACAATAAAACTTGATGCAGCTTGCATTGTAACGTGGCACGTCCAACCCGTCCTATACGTCGTTTCCATTGTAGTTGTCCACGAGATCCGTCAGTGCCTGTCCCTGAAGCCGACGGATGCTCTAGCGTGCGACCATTCTTCGAAGAGAGAGCCCTCGATCAAACATGTGCCCACTGCTCCCTCAGTATCAACAGCAGGATCAACTGCCTCTGCTCTTCCAAGATATAGACCCTGCTGACGGGAACCTGCATGTGAAATGGTTGATGAAACAGCAGGGTGACGTCGACCTCAGATCAAATGAATGTCTTCCCCCGGAACCGGCAGTTTTCTGCCATTCACTGGCTCAGAAGCACACAGCGCAAGCGAAAAAGCCCTTTCCACTTCTACACCCGCACCTCCAATCAAATCCACCAGTCCAAAATGTGCTGGATGCTACCAAACCAATCTCAGCGACAATCGGACGCAACCTCAGCCACCTGCAATCTAACAGACGAAGTCGACGCCATTATCACAGTGACAAAGGGCTTCCTCTCTGCCTTGGAAACAAAATCTCGCGATGACTTCGACAAGTACTGCGTCAAGGCAGGAGGAATGGCGCTCTGGCCACCGCCACCCAGCGTGCCACGATTCTGCACGATTGGCGCCTTTGTCGAGCACATTTCCAAGATCAAGGACGATATCGACGAGCGCATCTGGGACCCTGAAGTGAAGGTGCACGAGTCGGCGAACCTAGCGGCTGTGTGGGCCCCGTTCAGGGCGAAGATCAATGGGGTTGTGGACCATGTGGGTGTCGAACTGTTCGTTCTCCATAAAATCAATGGGGAATGGAAGGTCACTGGTCTGGCGGATTCGTGTCGACGACCAACGGAGGAAGAGATAATTTCACTGGCCTGACACACGACTGGTGTCGACGAACGGAATTCCTCTGATGCCTGCCAGCGATTCGGCATAGAGAGCCAAAGACTAAAGTGCAAGAGATAGAACTGGAAAGGGTCTGGATAACACATAACGTTTTTGCATAAGTCTTGTAATGGGACCCAAGTAACGCAGAGAATGCTATCTATAGCTGAATGATATCATCCACCAATGCCAGGTCTGTGAAACAAATCTCATCACTAAATAATGCAAATGCTTTCAATATTATTGGCCTCTGAGTAATTGCCACCCGACACTCCGGTCCCTGCCTTCCTTTTTGGTCATGTCAACAACAGCTTTCACAAGGTCGTATGTAATCTCTTGAGACACCGCACTATCCTGCTTATACGCAGGATGGGATGCAACGAACTCACGAATCCACCGGGCCCCTGTCCAGAGAGTTCCGTTTGCTCGTTTCCTGATGAGGTCAAGGTAGGTAGCTAAGGAACACCGAGTCTCCACGTCCACATTGACGCTATTCAGGTACGATTCAACTAGTGGAATGAGGCCCGGGAATGTTCCATCAGCAGAGCCATTGATAATGTCATCAATGGTCATAAGATCGTACTCCGGATCCACTGGTCCTAGTGGAGGTGACGGAGGTGGTGTATTGTAGGCAGAAGAAGTGGCGGATGAGGCCTCACTGACAGTGGTCGAACGCTGACTCGTTCTAGGGACACGGCGGGAGAAAGGGTTTTTGCGGAAATAAAACTTCTTGTCCAGCACCGCATTGCGTGCATGAGCCGTCTCCATGTTCTCCGTGGTGCGCTGAATCGGTATGTAGAAGTTAAGGTCGAAGCTGAGAATGGCACGAGTGACCAGAACAATAAAAATACTGAAAGCCGCATTCTCAAAGTCCGTCATCTGAATTTCCATTGAACGGAATTCAACACGCCAGCCAATGTCAGCCTTGTCTGGTGGTGGCGGCTTGAAGCGCATGTGCTGCCAGTTAGTCGACTGCAAGTTCTCAAAGTGGTCGGCCTTGTTCAAATCCAGCTCGTCCAGGTCCTCCGAGAAGATGACCAAGGGGTCACGAATGAAAAGGTGGGCAAAATGCGTCGCCAACAAATCATCCATGCCACCCTCAATGAGTCGTTTCTTGAGGTCTTCATCCACAATCAGTCCGGGATCCAGATACTCCTTGCGCAGCCTGGGGTCCTGGGAGATGTAGGTGGAGTTGGACGCGTATCGAGACTTGGGGATCCTCCATCTATCATTCTTCAGAGGCTGATATCTTTGTTAGTTCCATTACGTCGGGGGAGAGGGGACGAAGATTCCTTACAAGTTCGCCAAGCTCTTCCCGCGTCCTATCGTCGACAGCATTCGAGATTTGATTCCACCGAACGTCAGTATCGACAAGGAATCCTTTGTATATTGGCGTCGCAGCCGTAAGTGCCAGTAAAATGGGTCCCAGCGGGCTAAGCTGGTCGTACAGCTTTCTCCCTTCTGTTATGTTTTTTGCTTGAAACGTGATCTGAAGACAGCAACTGCCCATTCCAAACGCCATCGCATCCATATAGACATGGCCATCCTTTGCTGCCCCATTTCGGACATCATCGTCCTCAGGCCAGTTGTGAAGATCATAGTCAACAGTGGGATCCTTGAAAGGCACTGGAGTGTTCTTGTCGTAGAATACTGGCACATTCAACTCGACCTTCCGGCCCCTTCTCGATCTGATATTTGCTGCCAGTGTGGGGAATCTGATGTGCGGATTAGCAATTTCGTCGGGGACAAACTGCGAGCGCAGTGCTGGGCCAGATGGAGGATAGTAAGGCTGAATGTAATCATCCTTTGTTCCTAGACGAGGAAACGTGGTAAGTGTGATGGGGTGCTCATTTGGAGCCATGTGAGACTTTGCAATCTCCCGCCTAAACCGTAAGTTAGCGACCGTAAATGCACCTTGATGGCAATAGCAAACGCACCTCCATTTCATGTTCGACTCCACTTTCAAAAGATCCTTGAAGTCGATACCCCACGGCCTACCCGGAGTAGCCTCTAACATAAAGCGGCCGAACTCGGGATGGAAATGAGGAGGTTCTTCACCCTCACTAAGTCGCCGGGTATTAGACAGATCCAGTAATAAGGAACATAATCGAAATAACTTACTGTTCTTTACCATGTGCCGGACCAGAGCGCTTCTCCTTCCACAATGCCTCGTCTCTGGCCAAGGACTTGAGAATCTCAGCCTGAGCCAGAGACAATCGCGCCCTCTTAGCCTCGTCGTCAACAGCTACTACAAGATACTCGACCTGATTCCGCGTGAGCTTTTTGGCCAGAATGAGCAATCAGGTCTATGAAGAGCAATCTACCTCGTCACCCCAGAGCAGGGCATCCCGCTCTTTCCCTTTGTATCTATTCCAGATAGCCAGTAATTGCTGCTGTTATGTCAGCAAGTGCCACGGACACAGAACATTGACATCAAGGGACTGACCTCTATTCCCCATTTCCGTACTTGATCGGAACGTTTCTTGGCTTCCTCCCACTCAAGTGCTGTTCCAAGTGCTCTTAAGGTAACATTAGCATCAGATTCCGGCATCATCACTGTCGACATACAGCAAACCCATCGTATCATGAAAGACCCAACGACCCAGTACAATCAACCACAGCGGCCAAGCTGAGGACAAATCCGAGACTCCGCACAGAGGAGGCGGAAATCCCTGCCAGTCTGGACTCCGAATGAACGCGGTCCCAGAGAGTAACGAGCAACCAACGTCCGGCGAAGTACCTACACAGGAGGAGAGGAGGTGAGATTATCTGATCATCACAGAAGTAATGGTCCGCCTTTATCTGCGTTTTCGCGCCGAAGGTTCGGTGGCCGGAATCAATCGCCTATTGGCGTAAACTTTTGCAGCGGCATAGTAGTGGGGGGGATTTTTCGGTGCCGCGGGGCAGCAAAAATTGGAACAGGCCTAAAACCATATATTTTGCTGATGACTTGGCGGAAACAACACGAAGAGGATTTATAAGCAACCTGGAAATACTTCAAAGCGCGGAGATATCGGATCATGTGATTACGTCTGCGGCACGTAATAGGGCAGGAGTGGGAGTAGCTTGCCTACTTTTTGAAGCAAACAACTAGGAGGTAGACACTATGTAGCTTACTATTGATCTTCAGCGGGTTTGTGAAGACGCCTGAACTCCGAAATAGCCGGTGAGATTTAGAGCAGCATCCCAGGAATATTAGGGTGTCTATATGATGCCTCGCTCTGACACCAAATTCGGAATTGACCTCCAGACACTGCTGAAAATGGGCTTCTTCTTACTTAATACTACTGAAGGAAAGACAGCTACCGGGAGGATGAGGCAGTTCCTGCTGATTGGTATGACATATCGAGACTGCCCCGGGGTCAGTGCATCCATGAGCCGCTCGGAATGGCTATACTTCAAACTCAACTCGCATGGATGGGAGCAGACAGGAAGCGTAACCGAAATGTATACGAGAGCCAAGAGCTAGTCCTGTCGGAAGCAGATTGGCTGACAAATATAAGAGCCAACAGCAATCCGCAATCACCGGCCACCTTTAGGAGTTGACTGAAGCTCACACACATGACCAACTCGACATCGTGTGAAGGTATGTAGTTCGTGGAGAAGGGGCCTCAATGGATCAACAGGGCTTGGGCGCTCATTCGCATAGACTCGGCAACTTCATTGCGAAGAAAGATCCCAACGCCAGGGTGTTCATGGACATATAACCTCAGAATCTCTATTATGTACATAGTCGGTTCCTCCGTGCGTTTCGAGTGCACAGTTGGTCGCTCAAATCAATTGCTGCGGGCACCATTCTTCGCGGCTCGCAGCTCATCCATCTTGGCGACGCGCTTCTTGAATTCCTCGTATTGGCACTTCTCGTAACTGTGTCTCTCATTCTGTAGCAGAGGTTCAAGAGTTAGTTGTTGAATGAAAACCAGATCATGTACTGGGACGCAAGCACAGCTGTAATACCTCGCATTTCCAGGGAAGGTAGTACTCCTCCTGTCGGCATCGGTTCAAAGGGATCAGGAGGTGTGCACAAGAGTCTCGGTACGGAAGGGGAAGACGAGCATCGGACATTTCTTGACGGGAAGCAGCTATCTCAATGAGTTAGCAGCCATTTCAGATATTAATGCATCGGCGTCCGATTCCGGTATTCGATTGCCAATGACACCAAAACTTACCAGTGCTATCCCCAAGCCCAACGGCGCTCTTCACTGACTCGACTACAGTCATCTTGATGGAGAAAACAATGCAGGGAAGAGTGTGGTTGAGGGATAAGCGACCGAGCAGCGATATTTGCAGCTCTCCTGTTGGCATGCTGTTCCTTCGTTCCGCGATATCGTCAGGTGACACCACGTGACGCCCGCTCTGTAACAGGACTAGCGCATCTCAAGACCACTTTACGCGGTTCTTTCCTCCCAAGCGCGTCTTCCCCAGCCAGCCTGCAAAGCATCGCGTTTCTGGGATGTCACTGAGTTTCAACGAGCCACGGGTGGCTAATATTTCATCTTGTCGTCTTTGAAGCTATTATTTCATATTCTATTGGGCTCCCATATTTTCTCATGCTCTTTAACGCCCGAAAATAGGTCAATCTAGGCTTCGCGATTGGCCGTCAGAGGCCGTCACCGCGTCAAATCATCTGCTGTTAACGGGAACATACTGATTGCATCACGACGGTTTGCGGAGACAGGCATTATGGCGGTGGATTTCTCAAAAATCTATTCTGCTACATACAGCAGCGTGAGTCATTTCCAATTGCCTTTTCTCTCTTTTTCCCTACAACCTCGACTCTTCTCCCTTTCCTCTTTCCATCCAACTTATCCCTTTCTCCCGCCGCGAAGCCAATCTAACACGGTTCAATAGGTTCCGGTCTACGAGTTCAAGATCGATGGCGAAAGTGTTATGCGCCGACGAGGCGATAATTGGATTAACGCCACACATATTCTCAAAGTAGCTGGTTTCGACAAGCCGGCGAGAACCCGAATCCTCGAGCGCGAAGTCCAGAAAGGGACGCATGAGAAGGTTCAGGGTGGCTACGGCAAATATCAGGGTAGGATATTCCACCTGTTCGTGCATTAGCGTTTCGCTTCCGCTAATATTGTGGATAGGAACATGGATCCCACTGCCCGAGGGTCGTCAACTCGCCGAGCGCAATAACATCCTTGACAAGCTAAGGCCGATTTTCGACTATGTAGCAGGGGAACATACTCCTCCGCCGGCACCGAAACATACTTCCGCCGCCGCAGGGAAACCAAGAGCCTCGAAAAAGAAAGAGAAAGCCGTGAAGGAGCAGGTATTCAGCGCTGCCAAACCCATTCGCACCATGGGGCCACCGAGCTTCCCGCACGATTTAATTGAGCTCAACCCTAGTTATGACGATAACGAATCGATTGAGCAGGCGACACTCGAGTCATCGTCCATGGTGGCAGATGAAGAGATGATGCCTATGTCGCAACATGGTTCTTATTCTCGAAAGCGCAAGCGCGAGATGAATGAAGTGACTGCCATGTCAATTAGTGAGCAGGAACACATACTCTATGGTGACCAGTTGTTGGATTACTTTATGACGGTTGGAGACGCCCCGGAAGCAACACGGATTCCGCCTCCGCAGCCTCCAGCCAATTTCCAAGTGGATCGTCCAATTGATGATTCAGGAAATACCGCTCTTCATTGGGCCTGTGCAATGGGGGATTTGGAAATCGTGAAAGATCTATTGCGAAGGGGCGCAGACATCAAGGCACTATCCGTCCACGAAGAAACACCTCTGGTGCGCGCTGTTTTATTTACGAATAATTATGAGAAGAGGACGTTTCCGGCGCTTCTGGACCTACTCCTTGACACTGTCTCGTTCAGGGACTGGTTTGGCGCCACCATTTTCCATCACATATCGGAAACTACCAGAAGTAAAGGGAAATGGAAGAGTTCTCGATATTACGGTGAAGTGCTGTTGGAGAAGTTGCACAATACCTGCTCACAAGAGGAAATTGACTTGCTACTATCCTGTCAAGATTCGAATGGGGATACAGCCGCTCTAGTTGCAGCCCGAAATGGCGCATTTCGCTTGGTCAATCTGCTTCTGGGCCACTGTCCGCGAGCTGGAGATCTGGTCAATAAGAAAGGAGAAACGGCCACAAGCATTACTCAGAGAGCACATCTCGCGGAGCGGGATATTCCTCCTCCACCATCTTCAATAACAATGGGGATTGATAACACAGAAGGTGATCTCACCGTCCTGGAAAACTCGGACCGAACCGTTGCTCTTCCGTCCGAACCTTCCTCTGCCACCTCAGCCTTACTTTCCAAGATCAGTGCCATCATGGCCGAAACTAATAAGAAGCTCGCGACGTGTTACGGGCATACAAAGCCTAATGAGCCAGACTCAGACGACGTCGCGAATCCCGAAGCTTTATACGAGCAGTTGGAGCTGGATCGGCAGAAGATTCAGAAGCAGACTGCCGCCTTGGAAGCCAAAGAGGCCGAAGGAGAGCCGGTTGAGGCACAGCTTGAACGATATGAGCGACTCAGAAGCACTTACGAATCTCTTCTGGAACAAATCCAACAAGTTCGCTTGAAAGAGCGACTAACAACAATGCCCCCACCGGCGAAAGAGAACATGATGCCCTCCTCGACCGATCAGAGCCAATTATTAATCACTTATCAACTCGCGCGACAACTATGCTCGGTACAGAAAGCGCGCCGTGCAGCCGTCAGGGATCTAGCCCAGCAGACTGCTGATGCCGGGGTAAGCACCAAATTCGATGTGCATCGAAGGCTCGTCGCTCTTGCCACGGGCCTTAAAGAGGAAGAATTAGACCCGATGGCCGCGGAGTTGGCGGAGACGTTGGAGTTTGACCGAATGAATGGTAGGGGGCTGGGCGGCGAATCACCTGAGCCAGCGCAAAATCATTTCCCTTCTCAAAGGGAGCCATCGTCACTCCCGTTCTCTGGACCAACAGTATCTGTGGACGCCTGAATAAATGTCTTTGGCTGAGAAGCTTGTCCATATTCATCACCTCAACAGTACAGGGTTGTTAGAGCCACATAGGACGCCCTTCTGATTACTCTATTCCGAATCAGGGACCTCCTACCGCTTCATGCCTGTTTCTTGTCTGCTTATCCTGCATTATCTCATGATTTTCGATGCTCTTTGCACTCCTGGCGGACAGAATGTGCGATGTCTGCCAGCAGATACCCAAGCTCAATTTGGCATGTTTTTGATCCATCTCATGTTCCCAACTATGAGTCGATTCTTGGGAAGTTATCTTGTTCGACTATTGCATGTTCATGTCTCATCCGTGGTGATTCCAGGCCGATATAATGGCGTGGCACTGGTTCTACAGTGAATGAAGAGATTGTACATAGTAACCGACTAAATTATGCTGAACAGCGA
>JAABUG020160268.1:0-10154 GCA_011319215.2 Scortechinia acanthostroma | reverse complement strand
TTGAAACCAAAGAGGGGCTTTACCGAATTGCACGAGAAGCGTTGCACAATTCGGTGAAACATGCGCAAGCCACGCAGGTTAAACTCTCATTTCTGCATATCGCCAACGGCTATTCGCTGGAGCTTATTGACAACGGGCGAGGATTTGACCCGACAAATACCTTCCCCGGACATCTCGGTCTGAAGTCGATGAAGGAACGGACACTCAGCTTAGATGGTGAATTTCAAATCGAGAGTACGCCGGAAAAAGGGACGCGCATATTGGTTACTATTCCCTCGGAGTAGGGATGGTTGTAATTGTACCTTACGAAGCCACCGCATCAGGAATGACGAAGTAAAAGGTTGTTCCTTCCCCAAAAGTTGATTCGAACCAAATACGCCCGCCATGTCGCTCGACAATCGATTTACAGGTCGCAAGGCCAATGCCTGTGCCTTCAAATTTCTTGTGGTTCAACTGGCGGAACATGACGAAGATTTGGTCGAAGTCTTTGGCTTGGATACCGATACCGTTGTCCTTGACCCAAAAAACGGTTTCGGCAGCTTGATGTTCGGAACCAATATGAATCAGTGGTTGGATGTCGCGCCGAAATTTGATGGCGTTGGTGAGTAAGTTCTGGAAGAGACGCCACAAGAGATTTTCATCACCTTGGATGTCGTACATTTCGCCAACCACGATTTGAGCCTTCGATTGCTCAATGAGCGATTCGAGGTCGCTTAGAAGCTGACTAATTAACTCGGCAGTATGAATCTTGCCGATTTGGAGCTTGTTATTGTTGATGCGCGAATAGTTCAGCAATTCCTCTAAGAAGCTGGTTAGACGCTTCGCACCATCAACGGCAAAGGCGATAAATTCCTTGGCATCGTCATCGAGTTTGTCGGAGTAGCGCTTGTCGAGCAGCTGCAGATAACTGCGAATCGTTCGCAGCGGCTCACGCATGTCATGTGAGGCGACATAAGCGAAATGGTTGAGTGAGTCATTGGAGCGTTTTAACTCGGCTGCGTAGTTCTTCAATTCAAGGGTTTGTTGTTCGATGGTCGCGCGATAATTAACCGTTTGTATCGCTTGGCTGATGGCCGTTTGGAGACGCTGAGGGCTGAGGGTATTTTTAACGATGTAATCCTCGGCGCCGGCTTTCATGACTTCGACGGCGGTTTGTTCACTGCCGCTGCCTGTGACGATGATGACGGCAACTGGATTTTTGATGTAGGCGCGGATAAACCTGAGAAGTTCAATGCCATCATACTCCGGCAGTTGATAATCGAGCATAATGCAATCAAAGGGATTATTTTCAATGAGTTGATGCGCTTCCTCAGCGGTATCGGCGGTCATGAGATCGTATTCCAGATCGCCTTGTTCAAGATAGCGGCGGGCGACAAAGGTGTCTTCGGGACTATCTTCGACAAGAAGGAGGCGTAGTTTATCGGGCATATTCTTTGTTCAGTATTCCTTAGTTAGAAAATCACTCTGTTGATTACGATTTGCTTGAAATCGCAGGCGACATAATGTCGAACCAATAGTCGATGATGGTCGTTAATGCGTGTTGCAAGCGCTCGAAGTTAACAGGCTTGACGAAATAACCATCCGCGCCTTTTTCGTAGCAGTACGCAATATCACGCGGGTTGGCCGAGGTTGTGGTGATAACGATCGGAATCGACTTCGTTTCCTCGTTTGATTTCAGGATTTGTAAAATCTCTCGACCATCCGTGCCGGGTAAATTCAAGTCGAGCAGTATCAGACTGGGTAACGACTTGTCGTCACTTTCGTCCGAGAGGTTTGAGAAGTGGGCGACGACCGCATCACCATCGTCGAGGCGCGACACGGGATAAGCAAAACTCTTGCGCTTGAGGATGCGCGTCATCGCATAGTAGTCTTCTTCGCTGTTTTCAACGATCATCAGAGAAGGGGATTTAGTGAGTGTCATGGCTTAAATCCTTTAGGGTAAAATAGAAGATTGAACCCTCTCCGTAGACAGATTCAATCCAAATTTGCCCTTCGTGCCTTTCTACGATTTTCTTGGCGATTGTTAGCCCTGCGCCTGTTCCACCGCCGTAACTATCGCGCGAGTGTAAGCGCTTAAATATTCTGAAAATCGTATCATAGTATTGCTCTTTGACGCCAATACCATTGTCACGGACGTAGAGCGTCACATACTTGGGATCTTGATTGGGCACCGTACCAATCTCGATCCACTTCTGTTCCTTATCATTATATTTGATTGCGTTCGTAATGAGGTTTGTAAAAACGCCCATGATCCGAAAGGAGTCGCAGGTAATAATCGGGAGTTTGTCTGCGATCTTTATTTCGATTTTGCGCTCTTCAAGGCGTGGTTTGAGCAGGCTAATGGTTTCGCTGAGGACGGTATTGAGATTGGTGAGTCGGACGGAAAGGTCGAGGCGTCCGGCGCGGGAATATTCGAGTAGCGCATCGATGAAGGCTTCCAAGCGTTGGCTCAGGCGAATGAGCGTGGAAATCTTCTCGATACCATCTTCGGGCAGTAATTCGCCATAATCTTCGAGTAAGAAAGTGGCGTAGTTGTGGATGCCGCGCAGAGGTTCTTTGAGATCATGCGAGGCGACGTAGGCAAATGAGTCGAGTTCGGTATTGCTGCGTTCGAGTTCAACGTTTAAGTTTGCGAGAATATCCGCACGGAGTTTGAGTTCACCGGCGATGCGCATGGCGGTATCAATCAAGATCGAGCGCAGGCGCTTGGCAATCTCGATCTCCCAATCTGTCCAAGACAGAGAGTGGTATTTGACGATTTGCTCCCACGCGGCGAAGGACAGGCGCGGATGGAGGCGTATTGTGCCATTGTCATCCTCGGTCACGCGTTTTTCGGTGCTGCCCGCCCAAGTGACGGTTTTGGTGACTTCCGGCTTAAACCAAATAATGTAATCTTGCTGCACGCGCGAGATGGTCACCGCCAACATGCCGCTGGCTAAATCTCTCAAGTCTTCAAATTGTGGATTTTTGAGAGCCAGATGATCGGTCACATAAATGTGCTCATTGTGGGTTTTGGCTAACCACATGGTGATGCGTTTGACATCTTTTTCGCTTGGCGTGCGACCTAAGGCGTTGAAGTGACCGTCATAATGAATGGCAACACCCTGTGCATCGATCAAATCCAATAGATTCGGTTTGTTCAAGATCAGCCCGTTGATGATGTACTCGTCATCTTCGCGCGTCATCGACTCAAACAATTGGTTTAAGACGTGGTTGGCTTCGACTTCCTTTTGCTGGCGTTCGCCGCGTTCTCGCTCCACCAATTGCATGGAGAGAATACGTCCGATAATGGTGCAAGCCATCCGATTATCGGGACTGAGCAGGATTGGGCTGTAATGATGGCAGGCAATCAATCCCCACAGTTCACCATCAATGATAATCGAAATGGACATCGAGGCCTGCACGCCCATATTTTTGAGGTATTCGATGTGAATCGGCGAGACGCTGCGAAGGTTGGCGAAGGACATATCAACTGTGCTTGGTGTTTCTTCGATGCTCAAGAGAGGGATTGGCGTATAACCGACATCACTAATGACGCGAATGGGGTTCAATTTGTAGAGTTCGCGCGCCTGTTTGGGAATATCGGATGCGGGATAATGGAGGCCTAAATAGGGTTCGACACGTGACACGCGCGCCTCAGCAACGACCTCACCGTTGGCATTCTCATCGAACCGGTAGGCCATCACGCGATCAAAGCCGGTGAGGGTTTGCACGGCTTCGGTTACATTTTGGCACAGGGTCACAACGGAATGACTGGCCTCAATACGGCTCAACGTTCCCTGCAACATATATTGGAAGGGCTGAGGCATATCATTACTCGACGCTGCCTCTAGCTCAACGATAATCTGATTACGAGGGGATTTGTGCGTAGTAACTGTATAAGGAATGTCGCTGCCATCTTTTTGAATAACAATGTGGGTCGTTAAAAATTGTGTTTTCCCATCCGCAAGCCAATTTTTGAATTGATCGTGATAGTGTGAACCTGCAATCAGGTTAATATCCTGCCCCAAGATTGCTTGGGCGGGTTTTGAAAGATGTGTTTGTGTGTTTTCGCTGCACTGAATAATTTGAAAATTATCGGGATTGATGACCAGCAATACCCCGTGAGGTTGAATCGCGCCGGGGATATGAATCGGTTCCCGATCACAATTGGTCAAATCTAAATTTTCAGGAATCCAAGTATTAATCATGCCGTACCCCAACAGCATTAGGCGGGCGTCATCATCTTAAACGTCAGTAGAACTTAGCAATATTAACATTGTTACTGTGTGACCTTATAGGACACTTGGACATTTTTAACGGTAAAACGTAAAATTTTGAAGTCTTAATGAAGGGTTATGTAGAGACGCAAATCACCAAGCGAGGGGTAACGCAGACGAAGGCATCTAACTTGAGTTGGATGCCTTCGTGTAACCTATGTGATCTCAGCACGGAGCTTTCTAGCCTGAGCGTGCAAGCGCTTAGAACGGATACGAATAGCATCAAGCTCAATCTTATAACCGAAAATCGTGTCTCTGAGATGACGAACGCGCTCTTGTTGCGCCTCGGTTCGCTTATTCTTGTTAATCGCAGCGATTTCTCGCATACATTTGATGATTTCAAGCTGAAGTGGTGCTGAGTCAACAATCAATTGTGTGGCTTGTTGATTGAGGTGTGCTGTATGGATAAATTCTGTAAGGTCGCCCATCTTTCTCTCGTCTCATACTCAGTGAAAGATGAGCTAATTATAACGCATCTTTCAGAGAATTAAAACTCGAATACAGATAATTTCATATGAGAATATGAACAGGGTTAATCGAAGCAATATTTGAAAAAGGTTAGGCGGCTTCTTGATCACTCTCAATATGTGTTTGCATTAAGTTTTCAATCTGCTCGCGATGTTCGGCCATATTCGATCGGAAACGGCTCATTTGTAGCCGGAGCGCTTCGTGCTCAAAGATGGTGGCATACGGATCGGCGTACAATTGCTGTAATTCACGTGTGCAAAACAGGAGTTCATTGAGTAGGTCTGCGATTTGAGACTGTCTTTTGGCAATCTCAATGAGGGCAAGAGATGCGCGAACGCGAGGGGTGAACAATGGGATACGCTTCTTGGTTGACATCCGTTGACGGGCGGATCAGGAGCGGGTAACGGGACTCGAACCCGTGACATTTTGCTTGGGAAAAAAAGTGTTGCCTCGCTCGCTCAAAATGATACTACAGCCTCACCAGAATTTTCAACTGCTGATGAGGTGGTTGAATGAAAGACAATCAACATCGTGGCGTTCAAATCGTGGCTGCTGTATTTATGGTGGCGGCGTTGGTTGGTGCCATTCATTCTCTCGTAAAAGGGTATAGCGACATCTACACCGGGATTTTCGTTTTGCTGGCTGGTGGGTTTTTATTGATTGCCTTAATCGTTGGCCCTATCGATTTGAGCAAAATCAAGAATGAGGAGGCCAACTTATGAAGAGATTTCAGCGTCAACTTGTGGACGTTCTCGTAATGCCTTTCTTTGTGCTGGTGGCCGGAGGCATTGGTCTCTTAGTATTTGTGTTCATCTTTATTCAATCGCTTTTTGTTTTGTACATCCTCGGTGGCTATAAGGAGGTGGGCAAATGAATAATCCAGATGCCAGATCGTTACGTGACACCGGTGCGTCACACAACGATCTGCAACACTCAGATGGCAGACCGTATATTCCCTATGAATGGGTGAGTGGTGGTCATTGTGTCGTCTGCAAAACGCCCTTTAATGGGCCACACTTACTCAGTGCCCAGACCTGTAGCGATGCCTGCCGAAAGCGACTCCAGCGCATGAGGCAGCGGGAGAAGCAAGCGATGTCCAGAGTGATGAGCGAGCTTCAGACCATACGCGGTGGCATCAAACGCAAGGAGCGTCTACCAGAATTCATTGATGAACTTAATCGCTTGAAAGGGGAGATTAGCGATTTGCTGTTATTGGCCGGTGATTCAGATCAAGCCGCCAAACGTGAACTGATGGAGGGGTTGCAAAAGCACACTATCCCATATCCGTAACGCACCGGTGGTCACAGTAGATGAGCAGATCGTTATGTGACATATCAGCGTCACACAACAATCTGCTTTTGATTTATACTATTCTTGTACCGTGTTAATTTTTAGAACGGGGAGTTATGTTACTTGTAATATTGGGAGCAGGCGCCTCTTTTGACTGCGCGCCCTTATATCCAGCTACAAATGTAGGGCCAGATGAGAATCGTATGCCACTGGCAAATTATCTATTCGCAAATACTAGGCATTGCAAGGATGCATGGACCGAATTTTCGGAATGTAAGCCAATAGTTCCACGTCTAACAAATCTTCACTACTCAACGGGTGATTCTATCGAAAGCCGTTTGCAAACAATTTTAGAGGAATCTGAGCGAGGAGATATTAATCGACAACAACAATTGATAGCAACTCGCTACTATATCCATAATGTCATAAGTTCATATCAGGAGAGCACAACAACAAACCTTTTGCACGGCATAAGCTCATATGTAGGATTGATTGATGCAATAAGACATCGCCGAGGTAGCAATGGAAAAATCTGTTTTGTGAGTTTTAACTATGATACGCTTCTTGAAGAAGCTCTAGCACAATTTGGCGTTTCTTATAAAGAAAGTCTTATGAGCTATATCTCGCATCCACTTTGGAAGTTAATTAAACCTCATGGGTCAATTAATTGGAGTAGAAAATTTAGTCTTGTGCTTCCTGACTCTGATCGCATGTGGAATCAAACTATTTACCACGAAATTATTAGGAACGCCCCAAATATAAATCTTGGTGATACCTATGTGTTGGGTCAAGATGTTTATAATCGCCCTACTGAATTCTCAGTTCCTTCAATAGCTGTCCCTTTTAAGAATAAAGATGAATTTGAATGTCCTCAAAAGCATGTGGATTACCTAGAAGATGAGCTCAAAAGTGTAACGGGTGTATTAATTGTTGGTTGGCGTGCAACGGAGACTAAGTTTCTAGAGCTGTTGGCAAGACACGTTCCAAAAGATCTAAATTGGTTAATAGTAAATCCTGTGCATCAAGACGCTCAAACAGTTATAACCAGATTGAATAAATTGGGAATCAGTGGGGGGTTTTCTCAATATGGAGGTGGGTTCAGCAATTTTGTAGGAAATAATGCTGGTGACACACTATTTTATGAAGCGCTCAAGAATGCATAATTCATATCCAGCCGCGAGTTTATTTGATGAAGTGTGGAATGTAGTAGGGAATTTGAGAGCCAATCGCCACGATTAACAGCAAGCTAATGAGATGCTCGGGCCATGTGTTCGTGGTGATGCACAGCCGCTTTGGCATTAGATGGTAGCTCTCTTTCTTGTACGGCCAAAACATCGGCAAGCCAGAGACCGTGACCATATCCGCGAGAATATGGCTTAGATAGCCGATGATGACCACCTCGCTCATGAGAGGCGGCAGGGAAGTGAATGAAGCGGCGACGACTGCTACTAATGCAATTAGGGTGTGAGTAATTCCCCGGTGCTTTAACCGACCAAACAAAAGATTACCTACGCAACCGAGCTTGCGCCGGATGGGTGCGCGGGGATGGTCAATGTCGGGTAGGATGGCTACCAGTGCTCCAATCCCAATTAAAAGTAATGTCTCAGTCGGACTGACTCGGTTCGTTGCGGCGATACCGAGGGCGAGGCATGATCCGATAAGCGCGTGCGTGTGTCCCATCATAGCTGTAATCGCCTTTTTCCAGTCGCTTAATCTCTGCTCTAAATGGATCATGTGGAAACGCGCCAAATAGCCGTATGAGGCGATTACGGAGTCTTTTGCGCCAATTGGGTACGGCTGCCTTAGAAAGCTCCCAATACAAATCGTCAGCGGATTTACGGCGTCGTTTGACGATCTGCTTGGCGTGACTCCAATCTCGTAATAACCCAGCTTCCAGTAAGATATGAACGGATTCATCCGCCTCATCCAGCCTCCGACCATTGGTGAAATGCTTGCGCAGCCGGGGCAAGCGCTGGCGAGGCGAGAGATAAAAGAGCCGACGAAATAAACCCATTATTGACTCCAGAACACATTATATTTTTTGCGTGGTGGCTGTGCGCCGCTCATCTGACCTGTGGCATTCTCAAGCCGCTTGAGGAGCGAGACTTGAGCAAGATGTTCCTGCCTCATCCTGTAAATCCCAGCGATTACTAATCCAACGCTTGCTAACATCCCAAGGATTAAAAGTGCTAATGCGCCAAGAAGTAACAATTGCATCGCTGTCATTGAGCGGTCTCCTTTACTAGTGAATGAGCAAAATCGAAAACGGTGTATGGAATCATTGAGAAGTTTCCTCCTCGGTGGGCGTTTCAGTCTCGGTGGGTGTAAGGCTTGGCTCGGGCGTCCAAGTTGGTTCCAAGGTATCAGTCGGCACATCGGTAAAGGTGGGCGTCTCGGTGGGCGTCGGTGTTTCGCTCGGCGTTGGTGTGGGCGTCTCACTGCTCGTCGGAGTCGGAGTAAAGGTCTGAGTCGGTGTGGGCGTTAGTGTCATCGTGGGCGTTAGTGTGGGCGTGCGTGTTGGCGTAAGCGTGGCCGTAATGACCACCGGCACAATCCGGGTAATGGGTACGGGAACGGGCCGGGTGATTTGAACCGGCACGACGCGCGTAATAATTTGTGTTTCCGGGCGTGGCGTGGGCTGTGCTGAATTGTTCGGTGCGTTGTTCTCGGTCTGAGGTCTCGGCGTTCGTGTCAATGTAGGCGAATTCTCTTCCGTTGATTCAGCCTTTGGTGTCAGGCTGGCAATAACTGCTGTAATCGTCCCGGGAACATCTGGCGTGACCGTGCCCGTTGAGGTTGGTGTATTGGTCACTTCGAGCGTAGGTGTAGGTGTATAAGTCAACCAAAAGAGAGCTGTGCCGGTGGCTCCCCAAGAATCAAGCGTGGCCGTACTGGTAGGGATGGAGGCGATGGCTGTTTGGGTGGCGTGTAATTCGCCTTGCTTCTTATTGTTATTGACCAAAAAGACGGCCACGCCAGCAATGATTAGCACCGGGATGAGCAGGCAACCCCACTTTAAACAACCCGGTGCGCCTTTACGCGGAGGGGGGAAGCGATCTTCGGTCGGATCATAATCACTCTGATGATAGACATACTCAGGCATTTAGAGTGATTCCAGATGGCGACGAATGCTGAGCAGCCCGACGATGATGAGTGTTGCGAGTGCAATAAACCAAACGATGGTGCCAATAGGACTGCTATCAAAGAAATGCCAGACCTGTAAAATCCCGTTGGACACGTCGCCGGTTAACTTCGAAGGATCAATCCCTAAAGAGGGCGTTGATACCGGTGTTGGGAATGGGGTAGGAGTGGGCCACATAATACACCTCTAAAAGGGCAGGAAATCCAGAACAACGCTGATGATGCTGCGGATGAAATTGAAGATAGCCATGAGAAATGGCAGGAGGAAGGTGAACGATTTAACCGAAATGACGACAAGAAAGCTGGTAAAGACGAAGCTCAGAATCGGGGTTGCGCCGCCTAAATCCAAGGAACTAATCCCGCGTACATAGCCGAAAAATGTATAGCTGTCGGACGCTAAAGAATCCAACTGTCCATCCACCGAGACCGGCGTACCGCTCACCACAACAACTGGATCTGTTGCTTCAGCTAAATTTTGAAGGGTAGCGAACTGGTTATTGATCCCACCGACGTCAATATCAAAACTCGCTTGGGTCGGAGCCGGTGTGGCGGTAGGGCCGCCCGGTGTCTGCGTGGGCGGATTGATGGTCACGCCAACCGTTGGCATCGGCGTCGGACTTTGCAGTTGGGGCGGATTGGGTTGGGGCCAAGGAATTGAGCCGCACGGCAAGCCATTACCACACTCCCCAGCCTGCACAAATCCAACGAAAATTAATGTGATACCCAAAATGAGAGCGGCGCGCTTTCTCATGCTACGCCTCCCGTTTTGAGGATGGCGTTTCGTAGCTCCCCGATAACCCACAAGATTAAGTGAATACCGAGGATGGCGATGCCAATGGTGAAAAGGGTAGCCCAACGACCATTGTGAATGGTGTTGTCGAATAACCACACGGGACGGCAAAACAAACTCGAATTTGGATCAATGGTACAGGTCGGCATTCCTTCAATCGTCACTGGCGTGGCTGTGTTGTAGGCACTGATTAACCCGGTCAACAA
>JAABUG020160157.1:0-10178 GCA_011319215.2 Scortechinia acanthostroma | reverse complement strand
TTGGGGCACACCCGAAGATGTCGCTGGAGCGGCCGTGTTTCTTGCGTCGAGCGCGGCGGAGTATATGCACGGTCACACGCTCGTCATCGACGGTGGCTGGATGGCGCGCTAAACACAAGCCCACTGCCAAAGCCATAAAGGATCATACGTTATGGGCGAACGATTCAAGGGAAAAACAGCCATCATTACCGGGGCTGGTTCTGGTATTGGTGCAGCGACCGCCAACTTCTTCGTCAGCGAAGGAGACGCTGTGCTGCTCGCCGACCGCAACGCAAAAGGCGTGCAGGAGACGGTGCAACACATTGACCCTGATGGCGAACAAACACAGGCGCTGTGCGTCGATATTGCGAATGAACCCGAGGTCGAGACGATGGTCAACATGGCGCTCCGCGCCTGGAGCCGAATCGACATGCTGATCAACAACGCCGGTGTGCGCAGCGATGTCGCTATTACAGTCGTTCACGCCCGACGAATTCGACCGCGTGTTCGGCGCGAACCTCAAGGGACCATTGTTGTGCTGCAAGCACGTTCTGCCACATATGCTCGAAAGGGGACGTGGAAGCATTGTGAATGTTGCGTCGATCTCGTCAACATGGGCATCGCTGGTCAGCCGTTGTATGCACCATCGAAAGGCGGTTTGCTTCAAATAACACGCCAGTTGGCGGTTGAATTCGCCGGGCGTGGCATTCGCGTCAACGCGATCTCGCCGGAAACGGTTGAAACGCCTTTGCTGGGCGACTTACCTGCAGACCTGGCGCGCTGGTCGAATGAGCCGCTATGCGACACGTTTTATGTACTACAGCTATGTATTTGCTTGGCACGAAAGGATCATAGCTATGTCACAACAATCGCTCCAACAGTATCGGCTTGATCCTTGGATCGATCTTCAGCCACATCTTGAACAGCTAGAAGTAATTTCTTTTTCTCTAGGTCCTGATGCTGCACTCTACGTGCTCGCGATTGCTCCACCTGCTGACTATCGCGAACAGCGTTCTGGTGCCAGTTTCGCAAAAATTACTCCAAACACTCCCCATTCCTTTGTGGTTCTGCGCTGCGACGATTTCGCTGTGGACCGTGTGGACATCCACGATCAGCTGTGGAATTTTCACTATGTGCAACCATTGCCACATGATGAACTGCTCTTCGTATGCGCACGTAGCAGCCGTCGCGGTCCAAATGATTACGATCTCAATGGCCACGTCTTCGATCGTGAAGGAATATTTCAGCGATCGTTTCTTCTGGGCGATGGCATTCAGGATGTTCAAACCACGCGCGATGGTCGTCTTTGGGTAAGCTATTTTGATGAAGGCGTCTTTGGCAATTATGGATGGAACAAGCCAATCGGCGCTAGTGGTCTGATCTGCTGGGATCGATTTGGAACCAAACTCTACGAATACACAGCTCCAAGCGGTCTTGAGCGCATTTGTGATTGCTATGCCCTAAATGTTGCAACTGAGCGGGATACGTGGTGCTATTACTACACCGAATTTCCGCTTGTGCATATCCATAATCAGCAGGTTGTGGCGTCTTGGACGTGTCCTATTCGCGGATCGGGCGGCTTTGCCCTGTATGACAACCGAGTATTTATGCGCGGCGGCTATGATGAGCGACATATCTTTCATCTGCTCGAATTACAGCGTAATGATCATATGCAAGAGCAGGCGCGCTACACGTTTGTAGATGAAAATAACCAGGCGCTCACAGACAAGCGGGCGGTATTGCGCGCATCAAATATAGTAATCCAGAACAAAACGCGTTGGTATCGTGTCATGCTACCAGATCTTTTAACGTAGACACGTATCGTTGGTCGGGTCCATTTGCCGCTGGTACGGCTTGGAGCATATGATGGCATCAAGGCTGTAAACGTGGGAAGCCGGTCGTTCGTATGAAGATTTCATTGGCCATTGGAGTCGCATCATTGCGCGCGATTTTCTTCGCTGGCTATCGGTTGGTACACACCTGCGCTGGAGCGATGTTGGGTGTGGAACCGGCGCGCTCGTCGATGCAATGCTTTCTCTGACTCAACCGGCGTCCGTTCTGGCGGTTGATCGCTCCAAAACCTTTCTGGCTGAAGCACAGCGAACCATTCCACATCCCCGTGTCGCTTTTGGCGTGGCTGATGCGGCTGCGCTGCCGTGGGCGACCGCCGCCTGCGACGTTACAATTTCAGGTCTTGTGCTGAACTTCATGCCCGATCCTCACGCGATGGTGCGCGAGATGGTGCGCGTCACGCGGCCGCAGGGCAGCGTTGCGCTGTATGTCTGGGATTACGCCGATGGCATGCAGATGCTGCGGCAGTTTTGGGATGCAGTCGTCGAGGTTAGGCCGCAGGATCGGCACTATGATGAAGCTGAACGCTTTCCGCTGTGCCAGCCCGCGCCGCTCACGCAGCTCTTTCAGGCGGCAGGTATGCGCGAAATAACTGTTCGTGCCCTTGAGATACCCACGTACTTCCCTCGTTTTGAGGCATACTGGAGCCCATTTCTCAGCAAGCAAGGCCCCGCACCCACATATCTGGCGGCGCTCGACCCTGTGCAACGCGAGCGCATTCGAACGGCTTTGCACGCGCGGCTTGGTGGCGGAGCGGACGGCTCAATCACGCTCATGGCGCGGGCATGGGCGATCCGTGGAACCGTGTGAAAAGGCCGCCCAGTGTCGTGGCGCGGGGCATCGATCATTTGTTTGCGCGCTTTACATAAATAAAGCTAATTCGCCGCTCCTAGACTGGTTCGGTCTGCACCAACATCGGCAAACGGTGCGCGATCTTCGCCATATCGCTGTGGCCCCGTGCGAGCGTATCGGTATCAGCATGGCGCGCCGCCCATTCGGTGGCAATGCCCATGTGCATCGCGTGGTAGATCGCCGTGCGGAATGCCGCGCGCGGCAGTGCGTCACCAGGCCCATACGCCTGCCAAAAATGCTGATAGAACAGCGCGGTGTCGGGTGTCGCCGATTGCGCCAGCACGAACATCGTCCAATCCGCCAGCGGGTCGCCCCACCACGCCCGATCAGCATCCAGCACGCCCGTGATCATAGGACCAGCGGCGTCCTGCGTTACCAACAGGTTGAACAGCCATAAATCGCCGTGCAACAAGCGCGGCTGCGTGACTACATTCAGATAGGCAGCATAGCGGCGGGCGTAATCACGCACCAGCGTGAGGTGCGCCGTGTCGAGGTGAATGGTACGCATGGCCGCCAGCGCCTGTTCAAGCAGATGGATGATTGTTGCGCTCCACGTTGGAAAGACCGGAAGCGGTGCGGGGCCGCCGAAGTGGGTTCCCGTGGTGGCGTGAATCGTTTTGGTGATCGTGCCGAACTGCGCCCAAAGTTGCTGTTCCTCCGCAGCGGCGAAATGCTCGGCCAGCGTATCCCAGCGTTCGCCAGGCAGCACGGTTTGCACCACGTAGTCGCGTGCAATAATCTGGTGGGTAAAGTCTGCCAGCAGGGTGCGCGGTATGCGGTCCGCCAACGCGGCGAAGAATGGTTGCATGGCGTGTTCGCGCCGCAGCAGCGCTTGTTCGTGCCACGCTCCCACCACAGCAGGTGGCGGTGCGACGCGCAGGATCACTTGTTGATCGGACAGAGTCATCAGCCAGACGCGGTTGAACGTGCCACCCATGAGTTCACGTGCCGCCAGCACGCGCGTAGAAATCCCAAGCGCACGTTGGCAGATCGCCTGGAGTTGTTCAGGCGTTGGTGTGGTGGCGCTGTCTTTGGGTGTATCAGCAGGAACATCGTGCATACAATAAAGCTTTCTTGTGCCGCATGGTGCGCATGGCGGCACGCATCCTACGGGAACACGAGATCGGCAAAGACGCCATAATGATCGCTTGGTACGACCTGCAACTGCGGGAGTGGAGCAACGCCGAAGTTGCCAACTGTGTGGACGCGTAGCGGCGGTGGCCCGCTCGCCGCGCGGAGCATGAGCCAATCAACGCGCATGGGGCATTCCAATGTTGGGCTGTCGGCCCAACGTGGATTGGTGGTCGGGTCCAGGGTTGCGGCAGGCGTGGCGTGGGTCACAAACGCCGCGTAGGCCGCAAGATCGACCCACGGCGGGGTTGCAACATTCGCCAGCGATTGCTGACCTTGCAAGAAGCGGTAGATGCTCGAATCTGGCGTTGCATTGAAATCGCCCAGCAGCAGCGACACATCGCCGCTCGAGTGCCAGGCAAGCACATGAACGATCTGTTGTTCGCGCACCAGGCTGCTGGCCCAATCGAGATGCAGATTGACCAAGGCCAATCGCTGCCCGGCAATCGTCACGTCCGCGCCAATGGCACACGCTGGCAGATCGGGGCGTGCTTCATCCCATTCCGCTCTGCAATGGCTCAAAGGGTATCGGCTGAGGAGCGCAAGCCCTTCATCCGGCGCATCTGGATACGCACGAAAGAAACTGTAGGGGTAGTGGCATTGGGTCGCGAGCGCCGCGCCAGCATCGTTTTCATCCCGCCCAAAAGCGGTTGGGACTTCTTGCAGCGCAACAACATCCGTATCAAGCTGAACAAGCGTGGCAATCAACGCGGCCCAGCGCTCTTGTTGGCGGGCGGGGGCGTTCCAGATGTTGTAGGTTGCAACGCGCATGCTGCTCTTTCATAATAACTATTCGTGATTGGGACGATAAACAATTGGCGAACACACCTGGATTGGCTGTGTGGGTTGAATACATAGCGACCGACTGGCGTGCCTGGTGTCTGTGAGGATCTACGGATGCCGTGCGTCATGCGTGGCAGATGCGCAGGCGCGGCGTGGTTGGCCGCGTGTTCACGGAATGTGGCAGATCGCAGCACTGCGCAACGTCCTGCTCAGTATACTTTAACCGTCAAGCATTGCAGCTGCTTTCGGCGCCTTGCGCGATGCTCAACGCATAGCACAGCGGCCCCATCTATGGCATCGGCGACATCCGGTTCTTCATGCATCAAGCGCTTCCTATGCTGTGCGAATCAACCAGCGCCAGCGGGAGCCACGGGTAAGTGTGATCACGACGCGTGGGCAATGGTGGTATGCGGTATTATGCTGCTTCCGGCAGCACGCGCAGCGCGACGACTCCCGCAATGATCGTGAGCAGCGCCGCGAGCGTTAATCCTGGCACAATGCCCCACGCTGCGCCAAGCTGGCCGCCCACACCGCTGCCTGCTATACTCAAGAGTGCGCCGATGGTCCCCAATGCACCTATCACGCGGCCGCGCATGGCATCCGGCACGCGCTGTTGCAAGAGTGTTTGAAGGGCGGCTCCAACTGCAATCTGTGCCGGACCAACCAGAAACGCTGTGCCAAGGGCAAATGAAACGTATGGACTTTGGCATTGCACTACCAATAGCCCGCCGATCACTATGTTTCCCCAACCAAGTATGCGGGCAGCGGGAAGTATCCTTCCAACGCGTCCAAGGACCATGCCGCCAAGCACACCGCCAATGGCTTGGCTCGTGAGCAAGAGGCCAAAGCCGGCAGAACCCATATGAATCACATCGTGCGCGAATGCGGGATATAACGGATCGATCATGGTGCCGCCAAAAGTGCTGACGCCGATGACCAACAGCAGCATAGCCATCGTGCGATCGGTATGGATCGCCGTGATACCTTCGCACCACGCGCGCCAAAAAACTGTTCCTCGCGCAGGAGACGTGGTTTCGCGTATGGATGTCGCCTGAGATCGATCTGGCAGCGTGACCCACACGAGCAGGATCGCCGCGCCCGCGAACGAGAGGCTATCGGTCAGGATGATTGCGTTCAAGCCAAACGCGGCCAGCACCACGCCACCAAGTGGTGGACCGATCAAGCGCGCGAGTTGGTTGTTGAGGCCATTCAAGGCATTTGCGGCAAGCAGGTGCTGGGTAGCCACGACTTGCGGCAGCAACGCGTGTTCGGCTGGAATGGCGAACGCACGGCACACCGATTGGAGCAATGCCACAACATACACGATCCAGACGTGTTCATTCCACGCGAGTGCGAGAAGCAACAGCACCACAATCATTTGGCACGTGTGAGCGCCAAGCAGCACGGCTTTCCGGTTCCAGCGATCGACTAAAACGCCAGCGACGGAACCAAGTACCACGGTTGGCAGGAGCGATGCGCTCGTCATGGCAGCGGTCGCAAGGGTCGAGCCGGTGCGTTCATACACGTAAAACGGCAACGCGGTGAGTAAAATCCAATCACCAACCAAGGAGATCAGCCCACCAAACCACAGAAGCGCAAAGGTGCGCTGACGCAGCAGTGCAAGCATGATGTTCCTGCCTACCGTGTGGCCGGGTGAACGCCAACACATTGCCACGAGTCACGTATGATGATTACCGCAAGCGTTTCAGCACCGGCGATGCTTTCAAAGCGGGTGATCATGGCTGGCGCTCCGGCGAACGTGATGTTCTGCGGGGGCAGTGTACGAATTCGCGTGTGCTGCCGCCAAAAGGCTTGCACAACAGGCATGTTGGTCACATAGCCGCGCACCGATGTCGACACAGTGGTGCCGCACGATTCGCAGATGACGGTGCAGACATGCGCGGATGCGCGCGTTGCAGGCTGATCGCTGAGGACGCGCCGCACTGCGACGGGCGCATTGCATTGGGTACAAGGTACCGCGTGGTCAATGATGGCCCGGCCGAAATAACTATGCGCCCACGCGGTGGCACGTTGCATGATGCTTGTGGGCCGGCGATGCTGCCCGATCAGCCGCGCAAAAGATCCGTTGGTCAGCGGATAGGCTGAATCGGGAACGTGCGGGTCAGGGGAACATGCGGGACAACGGAAGGCAACTGTGTGGCATATAGGGGGGAGTTGCGCCAGCAGCCGGTGTTGGCCACATTGCAAACACCACAGCTGTGTGGGAGTCCATACATCTGCGGCGCTGGTGACATCATCGGAAGCCAGCGCAAAAGATTCGTGTGCGAGCATCCGGCGAAGGATGGCTTTGCCGCGCTGACACCGCATTGCCACGGCGGCTTCGCTGATGCCCAAGCGGGCGGCAATCGTGCGTTGGGGTTGGTCAAAAAGATAGTGCGCCACAAGCACGATGCGTGTTGATCGCGGCACCTGCGCCAGCGCCCGATACAACGCGCGTAGCTGTTCGCGTTGTTCAATCACGTCAACAATATTCCACTGCGCCGCTGGCTCCACGATGGTGTCGAGTGATGTCGCAGCTTCTAGCGGATGGTGATGGCTGCGCCGCCACCGCAAGCACACGTTGTGCGCAATCGCCGCGAGCCAACGCATGCGTCCAGCGGGATCGCGCAATTTGTGGGCGTGCCGCCATGCTTCCAGCAGTGTTTCCTGCGCCAAATCTTCAGCTGCGGCGGGATCGCCCGTGAAATACATGCACAATCGCACGATCCGCGCTCGTTCATCGGATGCCTGATCGGCATGTGACCTGTCATGTTCAATCCAATCCACAACATACCTCGCTTTTCGACGTCCGTTTGTGCGTGTTCACTTGCTATATCGCACAAAGCACCGAAAAACGAACGCACTTTTTGTAATTGGAGCGTACGTGATCATCATCCATCCGAAGCGGCGATCCGAGGCACTACAACGCCACCAAGTGCGAACACAAGCTCGAGATCGCACAAGGCAGCCCACATGGCACTGATGCGATCATCGGTAAATTGGAAGATAATCATGCCCATTTCCTGGACGCGTTGCTGCGTGGCCGGAAGATCGAGCAGGCCGCCACGATACGTCGTGGTGCCAGAATAGCGGACGACCGCTCGATCGCCGACGCTCAGCACTTCATGGATGGTCCACGTCGCATCGGTGAAAGCGGCGCGGTACCATGTCAGCCAGGCTTTGAAGGCAGCGGGATTCGCAGCCCCGATCCGGCCACTCGGATCGTAAGACACAAAAGTCGGCGTGACGAGTTCATCCAGGAGTTCGATTGGCCCCTGGGTGAAGAGTTCGTGGTGCCAGCGTTCAACCAGATGGACGTGCAGTGGATTGGTCATACTTCCTCCTGTCAGTGCAGCCACGAGACACAGCGCGATCGCTTGTTGCCATACGGCGGCGTTCTTCTCAAGAGTATAGATGCTGATGTCAAGCAAGATGCTGCCGTCGCACTTACAGCGCGTGGCGTTTTGCTGTACAATCTCGCAGGAACTGGAGTCGCCTACAAGGAAACGTGTCCTATGTTCCCCAATGCCGCACATAGCCGCTGGTGGCAGACCTTCGAGGTCGTCTTTGGTCTTCCGTTGCTGCTCAGTATTGCCCTGCATGTCGTGCGCCCGCTCTCGTTTGGGGATGGCGCGTTCACGCTGGTACGCATTCTTGCCGGGTTGACTCTTGGAGCTGTGGGCCTGCTGTGTGTGGTTAGGACCCGCCACGCGTTCCGCGATTACCAGCAACCGACGAATCCTGGCCAGCCGACCAGCAAACTGATCACCACTGGTATGTTCGCGTATTCGCGCAATCCCCTGTATCTTGGGGGCGTGTGCGCGCTCGGCGGAGGTATGCTGGCGCTGAACCTGGTGTGGGGCTGCATCCTGCTCCTGCCAGCATTGGTCGCCTGCCACTGGATCCTGATTCAGCCAGAAGAACGCTATCTTGCCGCCACGTTCGGCCAGGAATATCAACAGTACGCCGTTCGAGTCAACCGCTGGTTTGGCCGCAAGTGTCAATCGCGCCCATAAAACGCAGAGCAGGCGTGATTGTGGTTTTCAAACGCACAACTTGGCGTGGCGTGATCGCTTTGTACGCGCCAGCGTGTCGCTCATCAGGTGTTGTGTGTGGCGGCTAAGGCGTTTCTCACCGCCATGTATTCACGTGCTCATTGACAATGCGTCTGGCGTATTGTATTTTTACATAACTATGCATTTTACCTGAAATCGTTTGAAAGGACGCCGCTATGTTCCAGCGTCGGAATGTGTACGGTTTTGCGATTATTCTCGGCATCGCCGCGTGCTTCTATCTCGGCTCGACTCCATCAGATGAAGCGCTGCTCGCGACGTTTCAGCACCAGCCAGCCATCCGCCAAATTGTGGCGATGTACCATGAGGATCAGCAAGGGATGGCGATCACTGCCAACGGCAGGACGTTTCCTGAGGATCTGACTCAGCACGGCATCTCCCCAGAACGGCTCGCAATGTATCAGGCGCTCATGCAGCAGGCCGGCGTCAGGTGGACCACGGGCGGTCCCGATGATGTAACGCTCCATTTTCCTGCGCCGGTCGATCTTCCCGCGTTGCCGGTAAAATCCTTGGTGTATAGCTTGACGCCGCCAAACGTGCTGACAACCGAGCGCACAGACTTCTACCATTTTCAGCCCGGGCAATACCAACGCGTTTGCCGGCCCATTGAGCCACATTGGTATCTTTGCAAAGACAATGAAGATTGATTCCACAGGCTGGGCAACGCTTGTAAAGGGCAGCTTCCAAACAGGCAGCATGCCGTGCGTGATTGTTGAGCAGCGCTTCTATGTATACGGCGTGCCGAATGGTATGTAGGCTGTTTATACGTTTACAGCGTGTGCCTTGTCGGCACTTTCATCTGCCGTTGCAAAGCCAGGAATCTTGCTTCTGATCCGTTGAAGTTCGGCGTCATCGGAGATAGCCTGAAAATCGTACCGAGGAGTATACGGCGACTCAAGCATGACGATTTCTTCCTCGCTCAGCGTGATATCCAGCGATGCAACGGCATCATCAATATGCGATGGTTTATTCGCGCCAATGATTGGTGCCGCTACAACTGGATTATGGCGCAGCCAGGCAAGGGCGATTTGCGCACGACTTACCCCACGTTCTCGGGCGATATTTCCGACCATTTCGATGATCGTCCGATTGGAAGCCTCCTGCGCGGGCGAATAAAGCATGTCCGCGTAGGCACCGTCCGTCTCGGAGCGCGCTGTCATCCTGGCGTCATCCCAGGCGCGGGCGAGACGACCTCGGGCCAGCGGCGACCAGATAATCGTGCCGACGCCCTCATCCAGACACAGCGGGATCATCTCGCGTTCCTCCTCGCGAGCGAGAAGGTTGTAGTGGTTCTGCATCGAGACGAACCGCGCCCAGCCGTGCTGCTTCTGGAGGTGCAGCGCCTTGGCGAACTCCCAGGCATGCATGGACGAAGCACCGAGGTAGCGTACCTTGCCAGCCTTCACGAGATCGCTGAGGGCTTCGAGGGTTTCTTCCCAGGGGGTTGAGTGGTCGTTGCGATGAATCTGGTACAGGTCAATGTAGTCCGTCCCGAGCCGGCGCAGCGAG